>JBAMYA010042779.1:0-14048 GCA_037176975.1 Arrhamphus sclerolepis
TTGGGGTTGTGATAAAGCTTGAAACTTTTCTATAACCGAATTTGGTGGTGGTTGTTTTAATAACCTCTCACGTAACATAATGGGGGCTCGTCCGGGATATTAAACCACGGATACAGAGTCATTTGTAGTTTAAAGGACACTGTTCATGCCTATGCTCTATATATATATTTTTTTTGCCTTTTCTTGCATCATGGCGACAGTGAAAGCTTTTCTGGAAGGCCCAACGGTTGCAGGTCTACAGGATTTGAAGAAAAATGAATTGCTAGAGGTCGCCAAGTCACTAGAGCTAGCTGATGTAACTTCAACCTTGACAAAAGCTAAGATAGCTTTAGCCATTGCTCAGCATTACTATGATGAAGAAGTTTTTTCAAGTGCCGAGTTAGCGCAGGTGGCAGAGCCTGAACCTCCCTCTAAATCTAGCTCTCCTTCTGACCTGGAAAGTAAAATTATGTTACTGCAGTTAGAATTGGAACGTGAGAAAGAACGTGCAGAAGAAAGAGAAAAAGAGAGACAGTTTGAAATGGAGAAATTAAGATTAGAAAGTGAAAGACAAGACAGGGAGAGAGAAAGACAGGAAAGGATGGAAAGAAACCGATTGCAAATGGAAAGAGAAAAGTTAGATGTGGAAAGAGAAAAGTTAGAGAAGCAAATAGAGTTGGCAAAGTTAGGACAAACAGATAAAGAAAATGCAGGTAACTTTGTTGCCAGCAGAGAAGTGAGATTGGTCCCCCCATTTGATGAGCTGGAAGTAGATAAATACTTTCAACATTTTGAGAAGGTGGCCAGGAGTTTAAAATGGCCCAAAGACTATTGGCCTTTGATGCTGCAGAGTGTCTTAAGAGGGAAGGCACAACAGGCCTATTCAGCTTTGTCTGTTGATGAGGCATCAAAATATGATGTGGTTAAGAAAACCATATTAACTGCCTACGAATTAGTGCCGGAGGCA
Source organism: Arrhamphus sclerolepis (assembly GCA_037176975.1). NCBI lineage: Eukaryota > Metazoa > Chordata > Actinopteri > Beloniformes > Hemiramphidae > Arrhamphus > Arrhamphus sclerolepis. The sequence continues at coordinate 947 of JBAMYA010042779.1, forward strand.
TATAGGCAGAAATTCAGGGGCCTCAGAAAGAGTGAAAATCAAACCTACGTTGAATTTGCACATGACAAGGAGGTGTACTTTGAACGCTGGTGCACGTCTAGGTCTGTTGGTGATGACTTCAAACTCTTGAAAGACTTGATGCTGGTGGAAGAATTTAAACGGTGTGTTAAGGATGACATTAAGTCATATCTTGATGGAAAAGATGCTAAGACACTCCATGAAGCAGCTAAGCTGGCTGATGAATATTCGTTAACGCATAGGTCTAAGTTTGGGGTCCAGGACCGGCAGTCTGCTTCTAAGAGGACTGTTGGTAAACCTGTGGCCGCACACACCACAGATGTGAAAGTCAAAATGACTGAGACTAAAACAAAGAGTGATGACGCTAAAAAGGAAGCGTTCTCAACTCCGACTTGCTACTATTGCAAGAAGCCAGGTCATGTCTTGTCTGAGTGCCTACACCTTAAGAAGAAGAAAGAGAGAGAGTCGTCTGCTAGTGGCAATGCTTTAGTAGCGTTGTTGATGGAAGTGCCATTTGACATTGGCTCAAATGAGCCATCTTGTCCTTTTGAGACTAGAAAGTCTGAATCGTCAGATCTTCTCAGGAAAGATTTCCTGCCTTTTGTGTCAGAGGGATTTGTTTCTTTAAATGAGAATTCTGCTCCTCAGCCCATTCGAATTCTTCGTGATACTGGGGCTTCCCAGTCACTTTTGTTGACAGAGGCACTGTCCTCCTGTGAATGTGATGACACCGCGATGGGTGACTTCACTCTTGTTCAGGGTATTGAGGGTAGAACTGTGACCGTACCTCTGCGCTCTGTGTTCTTGAAGTCAGACTTAGTTACAGGACAAGTTAAGGTGGGCCTCATGTCCAGTCTGCCTATAAAAGGTATTTCTTTGTTGCTAGGAAACGACTTGGCTGGTGGTAAAGTTGTCCCCTCTATGCATTTGACTTCTCAGCCGAGTAGGGAAGAGGAATCTAATGTGGATTCTGATGTGTTTCCCTCGTGTGCAGTTACTCGAGCTATGGCCAGAAAAGCTAAAGAGGAGGAGGACCATGTGCAGTCTACCACTGTGTTACATGAGGACATTGACGAGTCAGGTCTTACAGTAGACTATGATTCTAGGGACAGTGACTGTCCTGATGAAGTGTCAGACACTTTTCTGGGAACCTTGTTTGAACAGGATCGTGGTAGTTCACAGGTGAAAGCAGGTGAAGATCCTCATGTGTCAGATAAGCTGTCTTTGTCCAGAAAACATCTAATTACGGAGCAAAGCAAGGATGACGAAATTGCTGAGTTGAGAGAAAAAGCTCTCTCTGAGGATGAAATTACAAAGGTGCCAGTTGGTTATTATCTGAAAGATCGGGTGTTGATGAGAAAATGGCGCCCCCCTGATATTCCTGCTAGTGAGGACTGGGCAGTTGTCCATCAAGTTGTTGTTCCTAAAGTCTACAGGAATGACATCCTCACTATGGCCCATTGCTTACCATTAGGTGGTCATCTTGGCGTTAATAAAACTGTGAACAAAATAATGAAGCAGTTTTTCTGGCCAGGATTACGTAAGGATGTGGCTAACTTTTGCAGGACATGTCACAGTTGTCAGATGGTTGGCAAGCACCAGTTAGATCCTCCCGTGGCTCCTCTTAAACCCATCCCAGCCTTTGGTGAACCTTTCTCCCGAGTGATTGTGGATTGTGTGGGACCTTTACCGAGAACTCGGTCTGGAAATGAGTACATGCTAACCATTATGTGTGCCGCTACAAGGTTCCCTGAAGCCATTCCGCTTCGTAATATCAAAGCAGCTACTGTTTCGAAGGCCTTGATTAAATTCTTCACTTTGTTTGGCCTGCCGAAAGAGATCCAATCAGATCAAGGTAGCAATTTTACCTCTGGGCTCTTCCAGCAGGTTGTGTATGAGCTGGGAATCAAGCAGATCACTTCAAGTGCCTATCACCCTGAGAGTCAGGGATCTCTAGAGAGATTTCATTCCACTCTGAAAACAATGATACGAGCATACTGCTTTGAGAATGAGAAGGACTGGGACGAAGGAGTTCATTTGTTGTTGTTCGCTGCTAGGGAGTCAATCCAGGAGTCCCTTGGGTTTAGTCCATTTGAATTAGTGTTTGGGCATCAGGTGAGAGGACCTTTAACCCTATTGTGTGAGCAATGGACATACAAAGACATGCATGTGAATTTGTTGGATTATGTCTTGAACTTCAAGGAGAGACTTCACAGGGCCTGTGCATTGGCTCGAGAAAAGCTTGAGTCTACCCAAGTAAAGATGAAAACTTGGTATGATCGTAAAGCCAGAGCTAGGACATTCAAACCTGGGGACAAAGTGCTTGTGTTGTTCCCAATGCAGTCCAATCCCTTGCAAGCTCGGTTTCATGGCCCCTATGTTATCCATTCAAAGGTCAATGACCTCAATTACCTTGTGTCTACTCCAGACAGAAGGAAAGCTAGGCAACTATGCCATGTCAATATGCTGAAGCCCTACCATGAAAGGCCCATGGGGGTTGTGTCAGTGGTCAACCAGCAGTTCTGTGAGAGCTCTGTAGAGAATGGGGAGTCACAGGATGAAGAACCTTCTGTCAAGCCTGACATCATTCCTTGTAAACTGTCTAATTCTGACATACTGCAGAGCCTTGACTCAAAATTATCTCACTTAGAACTCGCTCAACGTGACCAAATGATCGCATTGATACTCAAGTATCAAGATTTGTTTCCAGATGTTCCAAAGAGAACTCATGTAGCCGTTCATGATGTCGATGTGGGTGAAGCTCCACCCATCAAGCAACATCCATATAGAATGAGTCCTGAAAAACGCGACCTTGCTGAGAATGAAGTGCAGTACATGTTGGAGCACAACATTATTCAGCCGTCTCATTCTGATTGGAGTTCACCATGCGTACTAGTGCCTAAGCCAGATGGTAGTACACGATTTTGTACTGACTATAGAAAAGTAAACGCTGTCAGTAAAACAGATGCTTTTCCAATCCCAAGAGTGGATGATTGTGTCGATAAAGTTGGACAAGCAAAGTTTCTCACCAAAGTTGACCTATTGAAAGGATATTGGTGTGTTCCATTAACGGACAGAGGTAGAGAAATATCTGCATTTGTCACACCATCGGGGTTGTATGAATACAATGTACTCCCTTTTGGAATGAAAAATTCCCCCGCGACATTTCAGAGAATGATCCATTCTGTGGTTAAGGGCTTACCCAATACTAGTGCTTACATCGATGACCTAGTTACAGGTAGTGACACATGGGAAGGTCATATTGATGATGTCGAAAACCTGTTTCAGAGGTTGTCAGAAGCCAATCTTACAGTAAATTTGGCGAAAAGTGAATTTGGCTGTGCCAGTGTTACTTATCTGGGGCATGTGATTGGCCAAGGCAAGGTGGCTCCTGTTGATGCTAAAATCCAGACTATAGTGTCTTATCCTGTTCCCACCAATAAAAGAGCCTTGCGGCGATTTTTAGGCATGGTAGGATATTATCGTAAGTTCTGCAAGAACTTTGCTGATGTAGCCCTACCTCTGACAACTCTGCTTAAGAAAAGCGAGAAGTTTATCTGGACTGACACCTGCCAGAAAGCATTTGACGAACTGAAGTTCTTGTTATGTCATTACCCTGTTCTCAGTTCCCCGAATTTTGGCAAACCATTTGACCTAGCCGTAGACGCTAGTGATGATGCAGTAGGTGCAGTGTTATTACAGTATAATGAGAGTGACTGTGTTGAGCATCCTGTAGCATACTTTTCGAAAAAGTTGAACCGGCATCAGAGGAACTATTCAACTATTGAAAAGGAGCTCTTAGCCTTGATTCTGGCACTCCAACACTTTGACGTATACGTTTGTACCAGCCAGAAACCTCTAATTGTGTATACAGATCATAATCCTTTAGTGTTCTTAGGAAAAATGAAAAACAAGAACAAAAGGTTATTAAACTGGAGTTTAATTCTTCAGGAGTATGACATTGTAATTAAACACATAAAAGGTAAAGACAATGTGATTGCTGATTGTCTATCCCGCTGTTGAAAGAAAAAAAAAAAAAAAAAGAAAATCACTTCAGGTCAGCAGTCATACTCTGTCAAATAAGCTTTGTCACAATAAAAACAAAAACTAAACTAATACCACAGAGAAAAACACCCTGCAAGTTTAGGCACAATATCAGTCATACACCCCACTGTGCTTCACATACTGATGAAGGAAAGCACTGCTCAAAAGAAATCAGTGATCTTATCTAAGATTAAAATAATAATAATCATAATACAAACGAGGCAGGCATCATGAGCACTGTGAAGTGAAATAGGTGGTCAGTTTTAGTATTACAGGCAATGCTAAAGCAATTCACTTTTGCAAAAGGACTGACAAGATATTTCAACTCCAATCTCACACCACTGTGGACAAAGTATAAAGTACAGAAAAGACCATGCATAGTAATGCAGCAACTAAGTGAGGCAAAATTAAACATAGCATCTTCAAGATAAACAAATTAAATTATCTCTCTTAATTTTTTATTTGGACCAATGAGCTGGAAGGGACAGGAGTAGTAACAGTGCAGTAACATCTCTGGGGAAGATGAGCTAATACTATAGGTGGTCCTTATTCCTCTCAGCCTTAGGGAATTTACAGGGAGGCAGAGGAGACAGAAGAAAACTGGAAAGTAAATGAGCAGCCAGATGGAGAAAGAAAACTACCTAGGATGTGGTACAGAAGAACTGGTCTAGCTTCAAAAGCCTGATGGTGTCAAAACATTCATGTCCCGAGGTTTAAGTTTGTGTGGTCGTGTGGCAGCCTGCTTGGCTTCAGTGCCTGAGATTTCGATCTTGGGGGGCATGAAGTTGGCACGTTCTTCTACCTTTAGGTTTACCTGGGTGTTGTGGCCATCCACGCTGGAGGACTTCTGCAGTCCAAAGTAGGACTGCAGTGAGAAACCTGCAGGAGAGAAACATTACAAGATTCTGTCATTATTAGCATCAATGTGGTATGGAGTAGCAATAAAACTTCTTACTGCTTATATTTGAGTGTCTGAACCAGCAATCAACTGAAAGATTTTGACATAATGCAATATTGCCATTTTGTTCGGTGCTGTGCAAGTCTGAAAAATGCAATTTAGGAAAATAGGGACATTTCTGTCCAACATTGGTCTCTGTTAAATTACAGAAGAACACTTTCTGAATATAGCTTATAAAACAGATCCTTTGTGGAGTTGGACTGCAGGTCCAATGTGATACAGATCGATAAATTGGCACTAATTAATAACAAACGTCTACTAATACCAACCAATTGTAAACAGTGTTTACTGTAATAAAGTGGACATATTATTTATTTAGTCAAATTATGGTAAAGCAGCCATTATATGGCCTCTTTAAACCAGCATTACTGCTATCAGAAAACCAAGGGGTTTTTGACTGCATAGATTAAATGTACTGCAGTGAGTTTTCTTCCAATCCACTGTTTTCTAGGAAAGTAAGAATTAAGATGCAGATGCTGGACTGTAAAAACAAATCTCACCTGTGCTGGTTTCAGAACCTGGATCGGTGGGGGATTTGGGTACCACAGACCGAGTTCCGAAAAAGCTCCACTTTTCTAATCCTCCTCCACCTCCTCCTTCATTTCCTCCCATGTCTGTGCTGGATTTGGCTTTGTTCAATTCTGGTGCACCAAGAAATGGTCCTGGACTGAGCTGTAACCAGTTCCTGTACACCCACCAACCAAAAGCAAGAACACAGTAGCTGAAAAGCATGAAGAAAACAAGCAATATATGGCTTCTGATACCTGCTGCACAGAAGTAGAATTGAGAGATCAGGGATTTGGAAATGGGAAGTCATTGATATGCCTTATAAAGTCACTTAATGCAGGTGACAATGCAAACACAGATTGGAAGGTACAGAAAATAATGGCTTTTGTGAAAATTAAATCACATCTCCAACTGATTATCAGTACTTGGTGTTGGTAGGGTTAAAAAAGAAAAACAAGTCTACATAGTAAATGACTGCCCCTTTATCAGCAACAATAATTTCAACAAGATTATCAGAAACTTGTATGGAAAATGTCTTAACTACTACATTTCTGATAAAACGATAAGAATATCAAACTGCAAATACTTGGTGCCATCTACTGATCAGTAAAGTAAGGGAGATCAATTTTTTTTCCCCATTCAAAATTGTTTTTTTGTTTTGTTTTTAGTATAAAAAGGGAGTATAAAAGGGATTTAGTTTTTTAATGTTTGTAAAAGCAATGAAAAAAAACTATTTTTCTCTTGTAAACTGATGATTTTCTTTCATTGAAAATGTGTGAAAGACTTCACAATAAACAAATGTTTGATGGAGAAATGTGACCTCAAAACATGAAAAAAAAGAAAAGAAAAAAAAAAGAAATACTACACAGTTAATTTATTCATAATGCATGCAAAAAATACCATGTCGACAAGTCCAAATACCATTAGCAATCAAAACTCTATTAGGCAATGACAAAAGGTCCTTAAACCAACAAGTACTAAATTAATGTTCTTGTGGCTTCATCAAGAAAGACACATGGAGCTTGACATGCAGTGGACCATCGATCTCATCACTGTTATTACTGTAATCAACCTCTGTAAGCTCAGTCGGTTCTTATCTCAAAAACAAATTAAATAATAAAAAAAGAAGCCTTCTTTAAGTCTCTCAGTTTGTATAATTACAGCTTAAATGGATTGTATATCAATTACAATTTGTCTGCAATATGTTAATGCGGGCTGATGAAGGTAAAGTAACATACACACAGACCATAAATAACTGTTTATTACATGTATTTCCAATTCAGCGGCAGCTGACTGAAGAGAATCTCCACAGTAAATCATCTGATCCCGACTGCAACTGACTGGAGGATAAATTCAGCCAGAACAACTGACATATCCCACCATCATCCCTTATCTTGGTTTTATGCAACAGGGCTCTGATGTATAATTATTTATTCACAAGTTGTGTATTTCAGCATTAAACTTACCAATTAAAAACAAAATAAAAAAAAAACAACCTGTGATTTGATATTGTCATATTGCAAATACGAGCATAATAATTCAGAAGCACAGTGCTCACCTGCGATTAACAGCTGGTGACGAGTGGGGACTGACACAGGGGGTGACACAGGGGGTAACAGAGGGGGTGACCGATGGGGTGCCACTTGGGGTGGATTGTGCAGATGTTGTAAGCCTGTCCTCTTTGAAGTCCCCACTTGGCATTCTCAACTTCTGCTCAGACAGACACACACACAAAAAAACAACAACAAATGACAAAAGCCCTCCATTGGTACACAATAAGCCATTACATTTTAAAGTGATGAAGTCTCAACATGTAGTTTCATCAGTGCTGTATCATAGGGACAGAGATTACATTATTTAAAGAGAAAACAGTGCTAGGTACACAATGCACAAGGTCAACGATGTTTGACATGTCCTGCAGACCAAGAACAATAATAAAGTGCGTCAGACCATCTGTGCCTGTCACCTGTTACTGTGTCATGTGGGTGGAAAAAGAAGAGGCAGACCGAGACAAACAGAAAAGGGATTGTTTTTCACAATGAATCACATTATAATAAAGTAAATACACTTTCATAACAAACAACCAGATATGACATAACATAAGCTCACGCAGAAAGCAGTCTGCAGCACCAGTAAAATATATCCATACATCACTCCTGCTTTCGTATTTAAACAGAATTTGTGCAGAAGGTAAACTCATAAAACTAACAACACGGATATTCAACAATATGCCTAAATATTGGTTCATTTCAGGTTTGGTGTATTATGATTTTTGAAGTTCAGTTTTGGCCCAGTACAGGTATTTTCCCATTTTTATGGTGAACATTCTTTCAAATTGTTTATCAGTGTTGTATAATACATCCCGCTTTGTGATCAGGGCTGTAATCATTGTGCAAATGAGCAACAGGATACATATCCGTAGTCTTATCTTGGGTGTATTATTTGGATTAGTAACCTGCTAGATTTCGTCACTGCACCAACCCTGCTGGACCTCAGCCACAACACTGAAAACAGGTCAACAATCTAGTTGCCAAGTGCATTTGGACAGTTTTTATTTAAAAAAAAAAATAAAGAAAAGAAAACTTTTGCAAATGCATTAAGAAATAGAAAGGCTGAAATATCTCATTTACATATGAATTAGGGTGTTTGTTATAAAAATATCAATTATTACTATGAAGTCTCAGTTCATGGTGTACAATGAAAACCAAGTCATCATGTTTGTTTGGTTTTCATTGCAAGTCTGATGTGAGGAAAGATATGCATTAAAAACAAACAAACAAACAATCATTCCCAAAATGAAGCCATCAATTATGTCGAAAGTGCTTTAAATTAACACACGGAATTAAGTTTTAGTTTATAAATACTTGAAATAGTCCAGGTAGAATTAATTTTAAGGGGAACACCGTCTGAGACCTCTGAACGTACTTTCTAATCAAGAAAGAATTTCAAAACTAAAATAGAGAAAACACGTACTCCACTCAAGATGTCCATGCATTAGATTCTTACGTCTTTGTAAACCAGAAACTCATTCATTGATCGCTACAAGAATTTTATAGTTAACATTGACGACAGCTGACACGATCTATGCTGAAACGTTTTAGATTAAAAAGCTGCAGTTCTGCGTTAATAAGATGCAATGCTTCTCGTTTGCATATCTCCCTTTTGAATGTTCTCATTGAACCAGAGGACAAGTAGTACAAACTGGCCTTAGGGTTACATAAGAACATAACAACTAACAGATAACACATAACAAAGTCTAAAAACAACAGCAAAAACACTCGCTAGAACCTCTTTAAACGCCATCAAATGATGCAAAGCAGTGCTACGCTAAGCGATGCTAGGTAGCCACGTTACACACATCCGACCAGTCAACAAAATCATCAAGTAATAGGTAGTCAGCTAATACCAACTATTCGCTTCTAACCCTGTACTGAGCTTTACTATAGCTTAACCAAACGAGAAACACTTTTAAAAACCAGCAATTAATTGTACAGTCAGTTTGTTTTCTCGAGCAGCTATGCTAACGGCCTCCTGCCGGGCAGATGTAACTAATGCTGCTATCAAATAAGATGTTCAGACAAACCTTTTTATGATAAGTTTTCTTTGACGCCTCAGCTCGATAGACTCTTTCGTTTTGTCCATAATTTGTTGTTTCAGAGACGAGCGTTTCTCAAAAATAAGCCGCAGTCAGTATGTAACCCAATGGGCCTGATTTTGTAATGAAACCGATGGTTGGTCCTTTTAAGAAAAAAGGAGGCGGGGCTTATGTGAAGGCGTTGCTTGGCAACAATATTAAGAGCACAACACGCATTACATAACTTGTTTACCAAGACATTGCTGTTTTGACTGCTGTTACTGGATCAGTAGGGTATATTATAATTTCAGTATTTTAGCATGCAATATATTTAACAATAAACAATAGTTATTAAAAGAGGCAGAACAGATGCCACACAAGCTTAGCAGGACCATAAAATGTGTAACCTATTTGCAAAACATCCCTGGTATGAAAAGTAAAGCCCAGTGTTGTGACAAGGTGACACTTCTCTTAATAATTAAATAAATAAATAAGTTTTCATCAGGGACAAAACCTTTTTCAGCTTTTGGTGTCTCACAGTTTGTTAGTTCACACTTACTGGCAGTGTGCCGTCAACTAGTCGGTGAAAGCGGGTCTCTTCAGCCGAGAGACCCTTGTGTGGTGAATAAACAGCATCTGTCAGTCCTGCCTGGTGCTCAAACTCTCGGAGGTTCTCCTGGGTTTGCTCTATGGGTAGACGCACACAGAGTCAAAAGCATAAGCCCGTTTTTGAATGAACTAAATCCCACTGTAACAGCACAGGTATTCTTAAAGTTGTCAATTTCCTTTGCATAATTTCTAAAGTAGCAGGCATTTGGACAATAACATGTATGCAATTCTGCATGCATGAATGAATCTGTGGCATAAAGCAAAGAAAGAGTCTATTTATGTTCATTATAAAACCCAAATCAGAAGAAAGTGATTTCTTTGTATTTTCACTTTCATGAAGCCAAGATATTTACATTTTCAGCTTCACTTAATTTTAAAAGACATCTGTTTTTGCATTTCAGGCCTGCAACACATTCCAGAAAAGTTGTCAAGGGCACAAATTGTTTAAAAATTGTAATGATAATTTGTTGCAAAAGCAGTGTCCATGAAAAGCTGCACGAAGGTGCATGAACTATCCAGGCTGTTATCAGCAACAAGTTCAAAAGCTGTGTTCTGTGATGGTATGTAATTGCATCATTGTCTTTGGCAAAGGCCATGTACACCCCAGTGAAGGCAGCATTAATGTAGAAAAATACACTAAGATTTTAAAGTAACATATGCTAGCTTCAAGATGACATCCTTTCCAGAGACACCCATGCATTTTTACATTCTGCACGCATTACAAAGGAGTAAAAACTGTCAGTGCTAGCTGTCCCCAGCAGAGAGCAGTGTGAAGAATTTTGAAACCTAATTCAAAAATGACTCTGTACACCTTTATATTTGCAGGCAGTATGGCACTAAGTAACAATCAAAGCACTTCGTTGCTTTGTATAATTCACACAAATGGTACATTTTTTTTAGTGTTCTTAGCATGAGGGAATGGAAATGTTACAAAGCGGTAAAAGCTTGGACCTTTTTCTTTCTTTCTTTCTTACTAAATGTATTGCAGGCATGAAAACATTAATGTGTAATAACAAATGCAATGAAGTTTATAAAAAAAAACAAAAAAAACATGGAATATAATGAGTTCATTCTCTGATCTGAGGTTACAATATAAAATTTGAATATTCTTTCTCTTTTCATTGAAGTTTCTCAGTTGTTTTTTGTTGACTTACTTATCATAAGCGAGCTCATTAAAGAGGTGGCTTTGGCTTTCACTGTAGGCACTGGGGACTTGGGTGGCACTGCTGCTTCACACTTCAATAACTTCCCACCATTCTCACCTTCCTAGTCACACAGGTTTATTAATAGAGTATTAGGATTCATTTATACATTAGTTATTTAACAGGCAAGTGATCAAATACAATGTGTCGGAACATGCACATGAACCAGTTTTTAAACCAACCCTTATAATGAATTTTTTGTTTCGATAATCAGTTTAAAAGCATGGGGGTTGGAAAGTAAAAACAAACTGGGAAGTACCTCTGCAGTGTTCCTGAACCTGTGCTGTGGGATGACAGGGTCTTTCCACAGGATGTTGACAGTCATGTCCGGAGGCGGTGAATGCATGGGGGCATCCATGTGCTCATCATAGCTGATATTGCGTCGAATTATCCCAAGAGGAGCTGTCAAGGTAGTACAAAAGCCAGACGGCATGCCAGACTCGAGTGCTGAATGATGGGAACAAAGAGAACGAGTTACATCTGTGTTTTAATCAACATCAGAAGTCCTTTATGTTATCTGAAAAAGATTAGGGTTAGGGTTAGGGTCGCTCTTGTCTCCATATATGCCGCTGGATTTCTAGTATACACCATTACCTGGAATGTCTCCCTGCCCTGAGGCCATCTGGACGCCAGGTTAGGGGGGCGGACCGGCAGGAGACTAAAGGCAAACAGTGTGGATATCCAATCCCAAACCTGCGTCACATGACATCACGTAGCGTTAAACACAGTGTTAAAGTGAAAGCCAAGTACAAAATTATAGTGATGCCAGATTTACTTTTAAAATACTGACTTAGAGAGAAAGTTAGGCTAAGAAACATGCTGTATGCATGTACTACTCACTGTTAAATTAAATAATAATCACAACTGAGTTTTATTCCCAGTGCACGGTGTGTCCTGTTCCTGACCTGCTACAAATAGAACTGGAGAGTCTGGTTACTGTACAGCAGCGTCATGAATATGAGATTAAGTCAGAGCTTCTCTCATGTATCAGCCCCTCATGTGCGCATTGCACAGCAAAAAATAAAAAATAAAAAAAATGAATTCACTCTGATTTTTCCCACCCTTTCTCCCATCCATGGAAATGAAATATTTAGTGTTTGACATTGATACCTCTGTCAAATTCCCTGTGGCATAAAACACAAAGAAAAGGCAAGCATTTTCCCAGTGAGCTCGTTATTAGTGATCTTTGTATGTTGGAGATCATTTTCCATTAAAATCAAACCAATCTTTGATAATCTACACACCACTGAATGATAATTCAGATTTTTGTCTAAAGCAGTCTCTTCTCTGTTCTGCTTCCAGACAGACAGTAGACTCTTGTTCACGTCACTGAAGGAAGCCAGTTGCAGTGACTTGCAAAAAAAAAAAAAAAATCTAAAGTCACGCCATGGAGGTTTGAGATTAAAGTCTGAAACCTGCAGTGATAGACATTGGGAAACAGTAATTAGGCCTCAAAACAATTAAATCCATAAAAGCTATTTTCCTGGAGACTGTTCATTTGTTATAAATGAAATAGCCTATATATTGTTGTAATTCTTATATCCAAGACATTTTTCAATATCAACGCGTTTGACTCGTTTTTGTTTCTTTTTCAAATCTGTTCTGATTCCCAGCTTTATTTAAATGAGTTGCTGCAGCGTTTATGAGAAGAACGACAGCTTGTTCATGCCATTACCGCTCTCACCTGTCCCCTCCTGTTACAGATCACCCCTCAGACGCAGCTCTCTCTCTCCGTTACTGTCGCGACGATCTGGCAGGATGAAGCAAAGAGTCCTGCATATTTGTTCACCTGGTTCAACCATGACTTTTGGACATGCAAACAGCAAACGCGTAATCCGCTCTGCGCACCAGCGGACGCGCCTCTCCTGCAGCTCGGCAGGCGGAAGTGAAACTTGAAGCCCTGCAGAATGTTTGGGAATAATGGTGCAACATATTGCCACTTCTGTATTGTGACTTTCTTTCACCGATAACATTTACAGTCGTTGGAAGGAAATATGTTGGTTCATACGTCTTTTTTATGTAGGGGTCGCGAGGATCCCATATATGCATGCATGTATGAGTGTATATATGTGTGTATACATATATATGTGTGTGTGTATATATATATATATATATATATATACACACACACATACATACATACATACATAAATACATACATACATATATATATATAGGCCTATATATATA
>JBAMYA010042780.1:0-14048 GCA_037176975.1 Arrhamphus sclerolepis
GGATCCTCCCGGAAGAGCTAGAGGAGGTGTCTGGGGAGAGGGAAGTCTGGATGTCCCTGCTCAGGCTGCTGCCCCCACGACCCGGCAACGGATGAAGCGGAAGCAGATGGATGGATGGACATTTATAATATACAATATGATGCATGATGAACAATATGACATATGATATAATATGAGATAAGATCATCAGAACAGCTGGCTCTGAGATTGGTCTCAGGCTGAAGACATTTGAGACTGTGGTGGAGGGGAAGACATGGACAACTGTCGTCCATCAAGGACAACCGGGACCACCAGACTGTCACAGCTCCAGATCCATTTAAGGAAGTAAGTTACAATCCTTTACTGCTTGGGTATCAGCAGATGTACAGACCTCCATAAAAGTATAAAAGTTTTAGCTTTTTGCAGGTCTGGACGAGTAAGATGCTTATTAACACAATGCCAAGAAGGAAAGACATGAGCAGTACTTGCTGCTGTACATCAGGGAGAATGGCTCAAAGTGGCTCAAATATGTTGCTGGTCACCGATTTATTTAGCTAAAACTAAGATCCACAACAGTCAAATGAATCCTCAATTCTGAAATTAAAACGGGGCTCTGACTGTTAATAAGAGAAAAATCATTTCAATCTCATCACTTTTCAGGAGGAAGGAAGGATTGTTTAAATGTGCAAAGGTGTCTACAACCGTAAAGTAATGATGAGTTTCTGTACTGACGTCTTTCTGATTCAGTTCTTCCCTCAGGCCTCTGATCTCGTTTTGTTGTGTATAAAACACCTGCAGGAGCTGAAAGACACACAAGCTCAGTGAAGTGAGTTTTGTCTGGTTTTTTTTTTTCCTGTTGTAGGAATAAAACAATGGGACTGACCTCGTTCTCTGTTGTGGGCGGTGGTCTCTCTGCAGGTTCGCAGCAGTGGGGGGTGCAGCAGTATGTCCACAGCGGAGCCTGCGTCTCATCTGGCTGCCACCCCGACAGATCGCTCAGGTCTCTGGGGTACTTGGCGTCCTGGTAGGCCAGCTGCTCCTGCAGGAAGGCCTCAGCAAAGAATGAGAAAGGAAGTTAACCACAGACTGCGTATAAGACTTTAGTCAGAACCACACCCCGTCACCACCTCAGTCTTCTATAAACCAGAATTGATCAGGATACTTGAAACCTGACTGAATGAAAATATCTGTAAAGATTTGACAGCAAACATCTAAAGTCAAAAACTAGCATTCCCACACATTTAAAAAAAGAATCAAATTGTATCAAGTCTCAGTTTCAATCTCAGATAACATATGGAACGATAATGTATCCTATCTTAGTGGGCGTTCCTTTGCTGTGTCATGGCAAAAAAAAAAAAGTCCTCATTTCACCAGCTTTCCACAGGAGTGCCTCAAGGCTCAGTGCCTGGACCCCTTCTATTTTCTATATACACCACATCCCTGGACCACGGTGTCCAATCACATGGCTTTTCATATCACCGCTATGCAGATGATACACAACTCTACCTGTAACCACAATCTCTGCACAGTTCAGCTCATCTCCCTGAATGAAGGAACACCACCTTCAGCTGAAACTGTCAAAGACAGAAGTGGTGGCTATCCCTGCTCATCATTAAACCAACCGCAGTATAAACAGAAACATTTCCTCTACTTCTGTCGCTCCTACGAAGGTCACTAAGAACCTGGGTGTCATGGTCGATGACCCGTTATCCTTCTCTGACCACATTGCTTCGGGTTCCTGATCATGCAAGTTGGTCTTATTGCCTTGTTGAAACCACTCAACATGTAACACAATTCCTGGTACAAGACCTGACGATATCCTCCTTCCATTACTGCAATGTCCTCCTAGCTGGCCTTTCGGTTTACGTGATGAGACCCCTACAGAAGATCCAGAACATGGCAGCGCATCTGGTCTTCAATCAACCCAGAAGTGTCACACCTCTGTTCACTGAGCTGCACTGGCTACCTGTGGCTGCCCCAGTAGAACATAAGTGTCTGACAGTCATCCACAAGGTGCCCTCGGGGTCCACGCCTGCTGGTACAACATCAGTTGTAAAGTCCTACACCTCATCACCAGAACATGGATTGGCCTCAGTCTAGACTGTTCTCCATGTGGTTCCTCAATGGTGGAACAAGCTACCAGTAGCTACCAGAGCAGAGTCGTCCTTCCCTACATTCAAGAAGCTCTTGAAAACTCTCCTCTTCCAGGAATACTTCCTGTTCCAACTGCGTCCTCTCTTTTACTTCCTAACCTGTACTTGTATCATATCCTAGCTGTGCTGACTTGTGTGCTGCTCTCACCTGAATGCTGATTTACCTGCAATGACTGTAATTTACAACGTTACTGAGGGTTGATTGTCTTTCTTCTGTTGTAAGTCTCCTTGGATATCATATAATATGACTTTGTTTTTTTTCTGCCATTATTCATTTGAGAAATAATGAAGCCAATAAAGAAAAACAAAATGTGATTTAACAGCTGTAGCAGTAATAACTTGAAATAATCAAGAATTCTGGTCCATTCTTGTTTACAGCATGACTTCAGATCATTGAAGCTTTGTTGTTGTTGTTGTGCTTTTTCTCATCCACAACTCTCTGAAGGTCCGACCACAATGTTTCAATCAGGTTTGAAATCTTGATTTTGACTAGTTCATCACATTTTTTCAGGTGTTCAGGTGTAAACTTGCTGGTAAGCTTTTGATCATTGTCCTATTTCATATCAAAGATGGAAGGGTGTCCCGATCCCGTGGCTACTAAAACCCCAAACCATCGCCGCTCCACTGCCGTGCCTGACAGTTGGTACGAAGCGTATCCTGCTGAAATCTTGTGTTTGGATTTCTCCAAACACGAGGGGGCACACAGAAGAGGCTTTCTCCTCACGGTTTCTTCTGTGGACTTTTCCTATTGGTATTACATCGTCTCACACTCACCCGACGAGTCCAGACCAGAAAACTGCCAGAATGTCTTCTTTTGATGATTGCTGATGATCAGCAGCTCCTGGATGCAACTTACCAATTTAACTCCCATGGAAGCATTAAAGAGGGGTTTTATTTATTAATTTGGTTTAATTTTAGTTAAATAAATTATAGCGAAGTGACCAAAGGTGTATGCAGATGTTCATCCGAGGTTGTATTTGCCTAATACTCCATGAAACCTAATCGTATCACATAAACGGTGTCCTACCAACTCTGTGAACTCCTGACGTGTCCCGATGGACATGCCAGCAGCAGCCGGACCCGTCTGGAACCTGAGGGAGCTCAGCTGCCTCACCTGCCCCCTCTCAGCAGGGGTTTCTGGGTAAGGGTTTTCCACTCGAACCTCGGGCTTCAGCGACATCATCACTGGACCTGTAGGTGGAAGTAAAGAGAGTGGTCGCTGGGAGAAGCTGCTGTCGTGAATCAGGGGTGTATCGCTGCTGGGCCACGGACCCCTGTTGATCCCCAAGAGCCACTCCTGAGCCGTCATGGCTGCCTTGTTTCCTGCTGTCATGGGGTACAGATCCTCTTGGAAAATTCCAGACTGGAATCGTAGAAGAAAACACTTATTTCAGCTCCTGAGCTTCAGGTTTTTAAAGAGAAGCCAGGCGGGTTATGAAAACCTCTTTCCGTGGGACGATCATGGACAGCGGCTCCACCAGGTCTTTGACGGCAATCAGTCGGTAAAAGCGGAAAACTTCACACGTGTTGACATCCAGTCCACGTTTTGGCATCACCCCTGAAGGATTTCAGACAGCAGGAGATGTTTTCTTCTGTTTTTAACCTTGTTAATGCGTCTACAAGCTGCTTTTCATTTCTGATTTGAATGTGCAGAGCAAGAACTATTTGGGATTTGGTGGAGGTGTTTGGCTCTGACCAAGTCCTTTCTGTGGTAGCAGGGACCTGTACTCCGTCAGGAAGCTGATGAAAGGTTTCTCAGAGCTCAGCTCGTAGCACCGGATGTTCCCGTCGCCCTGAAATGTAAAACACAGGACGCTGACTACGCCATTAATACCAATCAACACCGAGAAAAAGAAGATGGTTTCATGTCTACTTCTGACCTCATGAACCTGGAAGACATTATCGCCCCAAGTGGAGATAATCACTTAGAGCAGTGGCATCAAACATGGTTCATCACCATGGTTACCGTTAAAGGGAAATTAAAGGATTATTCTTTTAATGTCAATTCATCAATTTAATGTGATTAAATGTCAAATTTCACAGAGGTTGAAACTTTTATCATAAAACTGAGGTTTTTGTAATAATATCACAAATCTTTCTCGTATAATCAGATTTTTTTTAAATGACTTTTTGCGTTTAAAAGAAATTGTTGTAAAAAAAGTATAATAAATGTGTCTCTAATGTCACAAAAATCACAGCGTTTATTAAAATGAGAGTAAAATCCTATTTTTCTTGTAAAATCACAAATTTAACAAAAAATTGACTTTTTTGTAAAACAAGCAAAAAACAACAAAAAAAACAAACAAATTTTGTTGTAAAATTTCAGTTTTTCCAAGACTTTTTAATCATACGATCAAAAATTGTGAATTGTGAAAAAAATCTTAAAAGAAATTGTGATTTTTGTACTAAAATCACATTTTCTTTTTGTAAAATCACAAATAAAAAATGTTTATCAAATTCTTTTTTTTTTAAAAAAGCAAATTTTGTTGTAAAATTGCAAATTTTTCAAGATCAACACTTTCTTTTTCAACAACCAAGACTTTTTATTGTACAATCAGAAATATGAAAAATTGCTGAATTTTGAAACATAAAATTATTTTCTTTTTGTTGGAAAATATCAATGTTTAGCTTTTTTGATAAAAAAAATTGCAAGTCATAAACAGGCACATTTTTCTATAATTTCAACTTTCTGTCCTAAAATCAAAAATTTTTGTTTTATTAAAAAGAAAGTTTTCCAAAATATATGAATTGTGCGAAAATATTTCCTAAATCCTGACTTTTTGACATCAACCAGCTGCTCTCCACCTCAGTTATTCCTTTTTGATGTCAGAATTGAATGACCTTGAATGACCTTTCCAGCCAGGTAGAGCAGGTGTGTGTCTGGGTCGTAGAAAGGGAAGAGAGCTCCTGCAGACCCGTCCACGTCTTCTTCAAACAGAGGCTCAGATAAGTCGTCCTGTTCACAAATGGGTCAAGTAAGAAAGATGTTAAGAGTTTTTTCAGGAGTTAAAAAAAAAAGGATGATAAACGTATGTGGTGACCCCAAACATGGCTGAATTTGCAGCAAAGTGGAGAAGTTTCTCACAGGGTCCCAGAGGATGATCTGTCTCTGGTTCCAGGACGAACTGCCTGTGGAAAGCAGCATCTTCAACCCTTCGATGTATAAAACCTTGTTGGCCTTGTGTGACTTGTTACTGGACACCTGCAGGAGCGTTAATTACAAGTGTGAGGTCTTCCTGAGGACACACATTAGACGAACTGAACATCTGCAGCTCACACCTGTAAAATCTTTCCTCTCCGTGGGTCCAGCACCCGGACCCGTCTGTCTTTGGACACCACCGCCAGCCTGCTGCCATCACCATTGAAGCTAACGGACAGCAGCAGTGCCTCAGATGGGTAGCGGTGCTGGACTGGCATCAGGACCACCCGGACTGGATGCTTGATGACTGTACCTGCCTGGGACACATCCCAGAGGAGCACCTGGAGTGGCAAAAGAGACCGAACTGGACCTGAGTTTATCAATTGTACCTCTGTTTTTATTATCAGCAGCTTGTTTGCAGTGGATCTTCTTGTACATTTTGTTTTAGTTTGCATCCCTTTCTTATCTGTGCTTTTATTTCCAGTTCATCCCAATCTCCTGGTGTACTGAAATGTTGCATGTCGTATTAAATGTTTTTCTATTTCAGCTATCAGGCTCCTCTATTATGGAATCAACCTCTGGCCTCAGTCCCTCTCTAAATTTAAGGTTAGGCATAACACCTTTCGATTCAATAAAGCTTTTAACTCTGTAGTCTCTTAGACCACCTCTTAGTTATGCTGCTATAGGCTGCTCTTACTGTGGTGACATTGTGTCCTATCATGGTGATTTGGAGTCCTACCAAGGTCACATTGAGTCCTACCATGGTGACGTTGGGTCCTATCATGGTGATGTTGGGTCCTACCATGGTGATGTTGAGTCCTGCCATGGTGACATTGGGATAGTACCCAACATCCTACCATGATGATGTTGGGTACTATCACTGTGACATTGGGTCCTATCATGGTGATTTGGAGTCCTACCAACGCCACATTGAGTCCTACCATGGTGATGTTGGGTACTATCACGGGGATATTGGGTCCTAACACTGGATATTTTGGCTCTTACTGTGGTGACATTGAGTCCTACCATGGAGAAGTGGGTGGTACCTGATTCACTCTGGTTAATGATTGAAATCTTCCTACTGAATCACGACTCATGAGTCCCACATCTCCACTGACCTGGTTCATGAGTCCTCTAGTCATCTAACACTAACATTAGCAGCTACGCAAAGTACAAGTGACATGTGAGTGAGAGCAGACAGCTGCATAGTGGAAACACATCTGACTTGGGTGATTTAGCCTGAAACTGAGTGAATAACAGACTCGGTCTCCTCGGAGTCGGAAATTCAGATGAATCAGATCATGTCAGACGAGCCCGAACTTAAGATTAATCTAATCATCTCAGAGGATTCAGAATGTCAGATGACCCGAATCATCTCAGAGGATTCAGAACGTCAAATGACTCGAATCATCTCAGAGGATTCAAAACGTCAGACCCTCTGACTGAGTCCGCAACTCGCTGACTCAGAACTTAACTCCAGTTATTGATTTCAGTGAATAATAAGTTAAATATTGTTATAAATGGCTTAAGTAGGCTACTTAAATATATTTGTGCTCGTTCACAGTGGTCCACCTTGTCCTTTTTTTTCATTTGTTAATCAATAAATTTCTCAAAAATGTCTTTTGAGTGTATTCTTTTACCCATTCAGAAAAATTTATGATGATGTTTGGTACTATCAATGTGACATTGGGTCCTAACATGGTGATTTTAGCTCTTACTGTGGTGACATTGGGTCCTTTCATAGTGATTCGGAGTCCTACCAAGGTGACATTGAGTCCTACCATGGTGATGCTGGGTCCTACCATGTTGACGTTGGGATAGTACCCAACATCCTACCATGAGAATGTTGGGTACTATCACCAACAACCTCTCCCTGATAAACTCATCTTTCCACACAGTATGTATTGTTGTTTATATCCTGAACTCAAATTTCTTTTTTTTTTTTCAAAAAGAAAAAGGTAAATATGACTTGCATGTTGTTTTCTATGAAAACTGTATTTGACTGAGTGTGGCATCAACCAATGAGGTGCCTGACCTTGTAGTCGTATGCGGAGCTGAGCAGCAGATTCTCGGCAGTTGGATGCCATTCGATGACTGCCACCCTCCTGCAGTGACCAGTCAAAGTCTTGGTGGGCCTGGTGATGTTCTGCTGGACGCCGCCAACCGGGATGTCCCAGATCTTCACCTACAAGCAGACACGCTGACTGCTTGAACTCACGAAGAAGCTGAGTTACAATGATTTTAACTTTTTACTTCAAAGTTCCAGCTCTGTACCAAATCCTTTTACGAGACTTTAAACGTGAACACACACGTGTGGGCCGTACAGTGCAGTCCTCTGAGCAGGAGGAGATGCAGTAATCATCAAACGGGTTCCACTTGACATCCAGGACTCTGCCGCTGTGACCGCACACCCTGGGATGCTGAGGCTCCACCCTGCCCTTCTGAGAGAAAGCACAGTCATCTGCAAAACATTTCACCCTCTTTTTTAAGAGGCTCATTTTGTAAAAATCATAGTGGGTTTCAGTATGAGGTAAAATTAACCTCTGAAGAACTGCAACACGTAACCTTTTTCATCAAATATGTGTTTAACAAAAAAGTGATGTGGGGAATACTATAACCCCATAATTCAACAACTGAGATTCTTTCACTTTTAAGCCATTCTGATGTAGATTTGCTGTCGAGTTTCAGATCATTTCCTGGGTTAAGACCGTAACTGCAAAGAACCCGGGTCCTGTAGTTTCAAAAGAAACAGCAAACCCAAATCATCACCCCTCCACCGCCGTGCTTCACAATGGATATGAGGTGTCTTGCACATGAATAGCTTTAGATTTTCTTGACTCGGGACTTCCCTGTGCTGACTAGAAATTTCACTCTGAACTTTCCTGTCTCTGCGCCAGACTTGTGACTTAACTCAGGACTTGCCTGACTCAATTCGAGACTTGACTCAGGTCTTGTTTTTGCTCACTTGAGACTTGACTCTGGACTTCCTTGTCATAACTTGTGACTTAACTCTGGTCTTTGGTTGACTCGAGACTTGACTCAGGACTTGCTTGGGTTGACTCAAGATTTGACTCTGGACTTGTGTTCCAACTTTGGACTTGCTTGTGTTGACTTGAGACTTAACTCAGGACTTGCTTGTGTTGAGTTGTGACTTAACTCTGGTCTTTTGTTGACTTGAGACTTGACTCAGGACTTGCTTGGGTTGACTCAAGATTTGACTCTGGACTTGTGTTCCAACTCTGGACTTGCTTGTGTTGACTTGAGACTTGACTCCAGACTTGCCTGATTCATATCAAGACTTGATTCAAGACTTGCTTGTGTTGACTTCTGACCTGATTCAAGACTTCAAGACTTGACTTGAGACTTGCCTGTCTCAATTCAAGAATTGATTCTGGATTTGAGGACAAAGACTTGAGACTTAATTGAGACTTGGTTTCATCTCTGCAGTTGAATATGTTAGGTCTTACCTAGACTTAACTAGATTAGATAAATGTTTTCCAATTTCTTAGCAACAGACACTGATTGGTCGATTGGTGGTCATTAACAAACAATCAAAAATGCCATTGGCTCATAGCACACAAAACTGTGAGCCTCCAGAATAACAATGTTCCAAGCAAAAGGTAAAAGAGATTAAGACCTACATACGTGATGGATTGGCAGGACTAAAAACGACCCGCCCCCAGCACACTCCGTCACCACGGCAATGAAGAGGGGATTGGCTGAGCAGTAGTGGTTGTCGTGGACACTGCGGGTGATCGGGACCCCGTCATAGCTGTGTTCCCTGGTGGCTGGCTTCCCGAAGACGTGACGGAACTTTGAGCAGCAGAACGAAGGACGCCACGACATCTGGAGAACGGAGAAGCTGGAGAAAAATTGGATTTGTGTTTTAGCAGCTTGAGCTCAATAAATTTACCAGATTTAAGGAAAGAAATTGTATTGTTCTTTTTTTTTTCTGTGGTCATAAAAAGATTCCCATGAAATTTATTCCAGTTTTTTTTTTTAAATATAAATGTTTTAGGTTTAAATTGAGACTGCTTGGCCAGTAGATCCTGCCTGGTCCAACACAACAGATGTTTCCTGGAACGGGCATTTGAATGTGTCTGTGAGCTGACCAACATAATCTCATAATAGCGTTTTAGAACTTAAGTAGCTTTATTACCTGGTCTAATCAATAATGCAATCAGCCATCATTATTGACTTTCATAATGACATCAATAATAAATCGATTTCCTTAAGATGTCAAGCTTTAAATCACATGCACATTTTTACAAATGGATGATGTGATCACGTCCATAAGTCTATATGTACAATTCACGATTCATAAAACACCTGATTTTTGTGAAATTAAATATTTTTACTTAAAAAAAATTCTGTGATTTTAGAAAAAAACTTAGTTAAAGAAAAAAAATACAATTTTACAACATGTAATTTTATGTCAAAATGTTGGAAAAAGTTGACATTGTACAAAAAATAGAAATGAAATTATTTTATGTTCAAAAGTCAAAATTTTGTTATAATTTTGACTGTCAAAAAAAGTCTTGATCTTTCAAAATTTCACTTTTATGATAAAAATTTGCTCTAAAAAAAAAAACAGGCATGTTTTTTAATTTGTGGTTTATTACAAAAGCCTCAGTTTTATAACAAAATTTGAGATTTTATGACATTTGTTTTTTAGGAATAGAAAATATGAAAAACAAATTCATTGTTTTACAACAAATCAGCTTTTTAATTTTTTTTTTTTTAGTATTGCAGTTATCCTAGAAAGATTTGTGATTTTAGTAGAAAAGCCTCAACTTTATGAAAAAAGTAAAGTGTTTGTTAATTTGTTTTAATGTATGTATTTATTTTTATTTTACAAGCCACGTCCAGGAACTTGTGTGAAATCTGAGAACATAGCTGCTTGAGAAAATAAACAACCGGCCCCTTAACGGTAACCATGGTGATGATGGCTCCTTCATTTGGCTGATGCTGGGTTGCTATGACTCCACTCTGTCAGGATTTTTTGTTCCACAGCTCAGAAGTTAACATGGGAGGTAGGTGGAGGCTAACTCTTTTTTGGGCTCGACCCCTAGTGGCCAGTTGAGGAACTGCAACAAAACTTCCTTCCTGGTATAAGTCGGAGCTACACCCAGGCCAACGAACCCCTCTCTCTGACCGTCCCCAGGTCAAAGATAGACAAATTTATCAGTCTGTCAATCTTACTGTTGTCCTCTTCTGTGAGGTCACATTTATGTCTGACAGCTGATGCAATAAAAAGGTCCTCTGAAGTGTTCTGCAAGCTCCAGATCTCACAACTTTTTATCATAAATATGGACTCAAGGACATTTCTAAATGTCCAACGTCAAAAAAATGAAGAATCCCTTAATACAAGGCGAATGACAAGGTGAGATTGAGGCTTTCTATTTCAACAACATCAGTTTGCTTCCCCTTAAAGTTGTAAATATAATCTATTTAGAGAGCGGCACCACCCACCAGGGGTGTCAAACTCAAGGCCTGTGGCCCAAATCCAGCCCGCCACTTCATCTTATCTGGCCAGCGACAGAGTTTAAAGACAATCATAAACGTCTAACTAGAACATTTCTGATGAAAAGTTTTATTCATTTCTGACATCTGAAAGTGGAATAACTCCTGTAGACTCTCCCTGAGCCTGACTTGCACTTATAACACTGAAACAAAAGTCCTGACAGCTTTTATTGACTTCCACAGAAACTGTATTCTTACCTCAGGCGCAGTCACGCAGCAGTCTCTGACTCGTATCTTGCACTCTGACTTGGAGCTGTGATGCGAGTCCAAATGTCCCCGCTGCCTCCAACACAACAGCATTTGCATCTGCCGACCTCCCAGCTGCTTCCTGCATTGTTCACTTCTGATCCATTACGTCTGGCTTCTGCTTCCACATCATCTGAGCTGTTTATGCACGGCTGCTCGCACACAGATGCAACCTGATAGCCCTACCGCACACACACGCACATGCACACACAAGCATTTACACTAAGAGACAAAACCAACAACGATGTTATGAACATGTCCACGATGCCTGCAGTGTAATGATTTAAGACTGCAGACTGTTTGAAAACCTTTAGGCTTCTGAAGTTCACGTTTTGAGGCCCATTTGTCTGAGCAACAGGGGAAGTCGTCTTGTCAGCAGCTGATCCAACTCACAGTGAATCACAAAACAGGCTGAACAAAGGAGCCCTGCAGTTGTTGGACTGCAAACGCTGGACCAACTATCAGCTCATGTGAGCCATAGTGAGACAGAGAGTTTCTGAAGCCGAGACAATGGATGTAAAATCTAACTGTAGAGACCAAAACTGATGGTTGTACTTGGTTGTGAATGTGTTTAACTCTGCTGCAAAGTTGGCACTTTTAACATAGAGGTCATCATGCTCTGTTTTGGAGACAGCACCTAGTGGTCAGTCGGGGAATTGCAACAAAACCTCATCCAAAACTTCTTGGATGAGCTTCAACATGGGAGTGGGATGGTTGCTGCCTGGACCACACCCACCAGTCCATTCCATCAATATAAACGCTCACAACGTGTCTCCTGTGGCTAAAAACAAATGAGATGATCTCAACAGTTGGCTGAAGCAAAGTCACGAAATGAAAACAGTTAGAATCATAAGTTCTTTAGCAGCAAACATCTCTGCTGCCCCCAAGTGGCCAAAACCAATATTAACCAAGTATAAAAGGAAGTTCATGACTCCAACATTGTCTTCTCCAGAAGCACTTTGTGATTGAAATGAGCAGCATCAAACTGGCTCAGATTAGTTCTAAAATAAACATTCTGCAGGTTCTGTGATGTCACAATGACAGAACATTCTGTTTCGGCTCTGCAGCTGCAGATGTCATCGTTCTTGTGATTTCTGACGCATTTCTCATCAGATCAGCTGGGCACAGGTAAGAAAACTGAGTATGAACGTCTCTTTACTCACTCATCTATCTTATCTATCTATCTATCTATCTATCTATCTATCTATATATATATGTATATAAATATATATATATATACATATGTATATACATATATATACATATACATATACATATACATATGTGTGTGCGTGTGCATGTGTGTGTGTGTGTGTATGCCTGCCAAATAATTTCCCGCTTTGAGTGGATTCATATGTATGTGTTGCATGCATCAACTGCATTCGTCTCTGTAGACTGAATGGGCTGAAGTTACTGAATTGTGAATGAATTGTCAAAAGTTGAGAAATTATCAGCTTTCTGCTCATCAACACATGTGTTGGCCAATCAGGTTGCAGTTAAGCATCTTATGCTTAATGAGCTAATGAAATCGTGCCTGGTTGGCGGTCATGGTCATGACAACGTGCTTGCTGTTATCATGACCATGTCAACTTGCTGTTTACGGCGCATACACAAACGCATCATGGCTAACACATGTATCATGCAGTAGTTTGGCACTTCAATCGTGCACGTCCTACAAAAATACGTGACACGTACGTGAGATGCAGTATCCACTTGAACACTAGAGGCGCTAATGCAGGTCAGTACAACAGCTGAGCACTAGTGAACTGCAGTTGTTTATCTACAACCGCTAGCTGTGTGCAGTGTTGATTGTGTTGAATTAGGGCAGCAACCTGACGCAACAAGTCACCAAATGTTGAGAAGGACAAACAAAAAAATACTGTCCATGTTTCTTGCCGATTTGTCACATCAATAAAACGAGACAAACACACTTCTAGTGACGACACTGATTTAATGGTCTAACATAACATCTCAAATGACACTGGTGTCGTTTCAACTTCTTCTGTCTCACTTTGTTTAAATGACTACAATTTTTGACTCTGGCGCTGCATTCTGCCCCCAAGTGGAGACCTCTGGTATTACATGTACTGCTTTCAAGACACGTTGGCAACGCAGCTGGTTGTGTACGCAAATGGATGTGAACACATCGTCAATCTGCTAGTATGCCTTCCATCTCCAATGTCATCAGAGGCAACTTCAACACGCCGCGGCTGCTGCCTGAGACACACTGCAAGTCTCGTATGGTCCCCTCCCACACGGGGCCTGGTTGGGGATGAGCCCAGCTTGACCCCCCCCCGAGGGTAAAGGCACTTGTGGAAGAGCCCCTCCCTGAGGTCTGGCTCAGACTGGTAACTCTAGTCTGAATGAGGGACATCAACCTTGTCCTCTGCATGGTCCGTCCTCCAATTTGTCTTGGGAGACACAGCTATCCTGAACTATTCTGCGGTAGCAGTGTTTCAGTGATAGCGTTGGTTCTGTCAGAAAGTCCAACTCTCAACTCTTTACATTTCAGCGAGAGCATCGGCCAATCACATTGCAGCTACACGGCTGTGGGGGCAGGGCTGTTTGAAAGCACGCAGCTTATTCGTGCAGCTATCAGGGACAAATCTCGACTAGTTGCATGTCAGACCTGGAGTATTGTTACTCCAGGGGCCTCATTTATAAAACCTGTTACGCAAAAAAACGTTGTGTGAAGCAGGGTGAAATTTGTGGTCACAACATTCCTCACAAAAGTCGGTATCTATAAAGAATTTCCACCTGTAAAAAAAGTTCCCAATATTCTGAAACCTTTGGACCACATGTGTAATCTTGTGTGATGCTCCCACGAGGTTTTCTAGACTGTATTTTTGTGACTTCCGATGGTAACATGAAACATCACATGGATAAAGACCTCTGCATAGCACACAGCTGCATATGAGACCATCCTGGGGATCTCAGGAGGAGTTTCACCACGGAGCACGGCTCCATGATGATGTCACATGACGTTCATTCTTTAACAAGTCCTTGAA
>JBAMYA010042781.1:0-14047 GCA_037176975.1 Arrhamphus sclerolepis
AGGCCAGCGCTGTTGTATGGCAGCTCTGCCGACAACTGGTGTGTGAATGGGTGAATGCTTACAGTGTAAAGCGCTTTAGCGCTGTAGAACTACAGTTGTAAAGTGCTATATAAGTGCAAGACATTTAAATAACTGAATACATCTTCAAGCTATGGCTTTTCTACGAGCAGATAACAAGTTGAACTGTTGAAACCACATGTGGTTTTATTTACAGGTAAACGGGACATCGTGTCACCTGGCTGTGTCTCCATTTCAGTCATTAACCTGCTCTGACTGGTTTTTATTCTTTATCCAGCGCGTCCACAGGGTTTTAAAAAGTATTAAAAAGGTGATTAATCAAAATTGCCAAATTTAAGGCCATTAAAAGTGTTAAATGTGGTTTTAGATGTTTGTTTGTTTTTAAATAGGTATTATTTTTTCAGTCTGAGTTCATTTAAAAGTGGGCTTGAGCATGATCACAAGCTGTTTGATGCTGCTGTCATATTTAATGGTCATTCCACATCAGCTCACCTGGGTAGCCAGCCAGCTGGTTTACATTTTTCACTTGCTTCGGCATATCTTCAGTGAACAGACAATCATCATCGTTGCCAAGGGCAAATGACAGCCAGGTGGAAGACCCAGAATTTAAGGACTGGCTCAGGCCTGTAGTAGGGAATAACCGGAAGGCTTATTGTTTGGTTTGTACAAAAAAAACCATCAATATCAACAGAATGGGAGCTAATGCACTTCGGTCACATATGCTCTCTACTAAACATAAAAATGGAATACGCGGTCAGCGAAAACAGTTAATTCTACCACTCTAATCTTTCTGTGCTGCTGCACCACCACAAACTAGTGCCGCGTACACGCCAACGTTGGCTCCACTACGTCTGACCTCCGGGTGACTATGGGCGCAACACCAAGACACAAGTTAAACACAAGTCTTTGAACTCTTTGAAAGTGTGTTCAGCTTTGATGTGAAATACTATATGGACAGAGGCTGTTTTCTATTATTATTATCATTGTTATGGGACAGTCATTTTATTTCTTGATTATTGTTATAGAATAGAGTACATTTGTGAATCTGCCATGAGTAGTTACGTGAGGTAAATATGATGGGGCAGGGGATGGGAACATATATAAGTTAAACTTCATCCCGCTCCTTTTCGAGTATGTTTTTTTCTTTACTTTTTTGCCATTGCATTGTTTTTGTTTGTTTGTTTGAAATATACTCAAAATTAAAAAAAACAAAACTATAACCTATAACCTCCACCATAGCCTGACCAAGGCCTAGGTTAATGTGGACTGCAACAAAAGTGATTGTGGCATTGTACTTATACGCATTTCCCGCTACTAGTTCTCTTGCTGTCTGAGCGACATAAAATAAACAGAAGGAAGCTAAAAAAAAAAAAAAAAAAGATGCAAACTACAGTGTTGATGAAAAGAATTTGCACCACCAACTAGCATTTGGTGTAATTACAAAGCACCAACTATGATTTAGGTCTTGCACATACATGCGTAGTTTCTATGTAGAAGGATGAATCCGTCTTGAGAGGGAGAAGACACCCGAGCACAGAGTTCTATTGTTGGCTTTTAGCTTCCATTGCGATTTGTTTTTTTTGTTTTCTTTTTTAGAGGACTCATTTTTCATCTGGCAGTACTTGTATTGCATTGCTCATCATTCTCTATCTCGCTGCTGACATTTCAAATATTCTTGTGGTCGTTCTCTTGATACATATTCTCTGTCATTGACTCTGTGGTCATTTGTTTGTGCTTGTTGCCTTGCTTTTCTTAGTCATTCTGTTCCTTATTGTTGTCGAGCTCCCGAGGGTAAATACTGGCAGCCACTTCAAACAGGGAAAAGATGTGCTGACCTCTAGAGCTTCTGTGAGCATGGCTAGCTGGACACACTGGATCCTGCTGCTAAACCAATTGTGAGTGGACTTGGTGTGAAGCGAGGAACTGGAGTGGAGGAGCGAGGCTCTGTGCTTTAAACAAGAACTCCCCTTTTTCTCACATTTATCATGTTCAGATGGAAGACTGAATGTGAACAGCCATGTTGTGCTGCATCCTACAGATGATCGAATAGCTCAAAAACAACTGGAGCATTATTGGAAAACACTGCAGGATGATACAGATTACAAGAGAAGCAGAGTACAGAGAGACACATGAAAAAATCTATTTTCCTCTAACACTTCAATCCTATGAACTGTTTCACTTGCCTGGTGAGGCGTAAAGGCATTGTCCCCATATAGAAATCAATTAAAGAACAAATTAGCCAAATGTTATGACTGTGACGACTGATGAGTATTTAAAAATATCTTTGCTTCTGTGTGTGTGTTGCTTCTGCTATGGATCAATAATTCTTTCATACTGTTTGTAATTGAAATGCAGGGAGCCTGAGGTGTTTGAACTGGCTTTCATTCATTTAGCCGTTCATCATGGATTTCAACTCATATAAAGAGGCACACAAACACATTTAATATTGTATTACATTATACATTGTGTGTGTGTATAAGACTCTTCCTCATCCTAAGTGTTCTGCTCAGAATCTTAGCTGATCCTTGGACTGCGTTCTTCTGGACCGAGATCTCTGATGTTGTTCTCAGGATCTGCTGGAGCCACTCCCTCAGTTTAGAGGTTACAGCCCCACGTGCTCCAATCACCACTGGCACTACTCCAGCCTTTACCTTCCAGATCTTTTCTATCTCCTCTTTCAACCCTCTTTCTCGTGTTCCTTGTCTTGATGTTACTGTTACTTGGAATCGCTACGTCTATCACCACTGCCTGTTTCTGGACCTTGTCCACCACCACAATGTCCGTCTGATTGTTTATCAGTCTGGATTTTAAAATCCCACAGGATCTTTCATTCTCTACAACTCTTGGGGTGTCTGCCATGGTAAGTGTGGCCTGTGTGAAAGTGTGAAAGTGATGCCAAAATGAACTAGTTTTTATTTGTTGTAACTGATTGTGGTACTATCCTTCATAGGGGGAGTGGAATGGTTATAAATTATGAGTTTGCCAGAAAATAAAAGAAATCATAAGAAAATTGTCTCTGATATACTTAGTTGGATATACTCAGATACATGTGCCATGTCATACAAAGTAGATGGAAATGAAGATATTATTTGAAGCAGTTAATGTGCTGACTTGGATTCTGAGATGAGACTTTGGACAAATCCAAAATCATGATGCATTGTACCTAAACAATTGTAACTGAAGAATTTATTATGTGACGGTTAAAATTCCAGCAAGATACTGGTGGGAGTTTCTTTCTTGTCAGGAGAACATTAGGAAGAATGGCCTGAGAAAGATAGGTCCCTGCAGTCCAAATGGAGTTTAAAGGAAGAATGAATCAGTAGCCTTGAAAAAGGACATTACAAGAAAGACCTTTATTCAGAGGGTTAAGTCAGAAGGTCATGGACTGGACACTACATGAGGTGGTGACGCCTCTGAGAAGTTCCAGTGTGTTTATGGACCTAATGATGTGTCTATATTCCTCTATTCTTGGCCATTTCTCGCATCGTATTAAGTTGGTACTACTTGATTGTAATTTGTGCAACTACCTTTTCTTTTTCCTTTTTTTGTTACTTTGGGCATTTAAGGGATTTCTGTTTCACTTTGGCTACGAAGGTTAAACATTTCTTCTGTATGTTTAAGTTTTCACAGCCAGTTATTTAGATGGTTGTGCCTCAGTTAGGAGAGGTAAGATGGAATCTGTTTCAGATGGTGATGTCATGGGAACCCAGATGAGGATGATTCCAGATGGCGGGTGGAGACTCCATTTTGGTAGGGCCGCTCGGGAAGATTGACAGTTCCGGTCGAAGGGCATCCAAGTCGGTGGTGGTATGGGCTCAGGACCTGTGGTTCTGGCTGAGAGGGTCCCAGCAAGAGTGCAGTCCGTCCCGGAGCCGGGGAGCAAGACGGGAACTGGACCACGTGGAAAGGATGACATCCAGGAGGCCGCCGGATGAAGATGTGGTGTTCCAGTCCATCGATGTTTCGGGAACAGTTGATCTTCTCGTGCGGAAAAGACCCAGCCTTTAGAGTCAACACCATTCTGACCGTACTCACACGGAGCGCTCACAGCTCATTAGCACGAGGATGGAACGTAAGTCATGGACTTAATTCATGATGTAAGGAATGTTGACTGTGTGCAGATGGTTCTTAAGTGTGCCTCGATGTTCTAATATAAGGGGATTATGCGTGACAAGCTTTGACAGTTGAATCCATGTATTCACTATTGAGTATGCTATAATCCATTTCGTACTGTTTTGGGGTTTAGGTACCCCAAAACGGGGGGAATGTGGAAGAGTGACCGAGGTTTCACCCAGTGTGTGACACTGAAGTGGTGGCGTAACTCCAGTGTCTATCTTATGGGAAATAAGTCCAGATGTGTCTGTGTCAGGATGACAAGGGGACTACAGGCAAAAGTCAGGGTGATATGTCATGAATGTCCTGCCAAAAAGGCATTTGCATCATAGAGTTACTGGAAATGATGGTTGTTTTTGTTGTGAGGTTAAATAAGCCTGCGTTACAAATAAAGATCGTCATCTGTCTGGATGTGTTTTTTAAGACAGGACAGTATAACAAAACTTTATAGCACATGTCCATCAAAAAAATGCATATTAAGAATTAAGGCCCGAAAGTGGCTCAGAAATGTGTCTATTCAATAAATGACATGGAGCTTGTTACCACTTTCCCTTTCCCTTCTACTTTAGTCAGACACCTGTACTCAGAAAGGAGAAACTATGGGGGGAAGAAGTGGTGGTGGCAGCATGGCAAAATGAGGAGGAAAGAGCAGAAGCAGAGGAAGCCCTTGTTAAAAGTCTGTCCGTGACAGCCGACTGCAGTCATTAAATTTGGCTGTGGCTGGAGATAGTGATTGGTGGAGGGCAAGGATGTATGAACAGAAAGATTTCTGAGGTTGGCTGTACAAAATGAGTAGAGGACTGTCAGTTTAAAGACAGATAATCATGCAGCAATTCACTAGTGGAGTCATCCATAAAAGACCGCATCTTCTTTCAATGCAAAAGTTTTATGCATCACGATATAACTAAAGAAAAAGCCATTTGATCTTAAATTAGCTGAATACAACTCAAGATGAAAAACTACATGACATATTCCAATACTTTATTTTGCAAAAACTAGAATCAGTGTAAAAAGAACTGAGTAAACAACTTGACTGAATATTTTGCAGCTCCACTTTTAGGAGCAATGAATTGATTCTAAAAGAATTTGCAATTTGGAGGGGGGAAACTATTTTTTACTTGTCCTATCATTTATTAATTGACAACATGAGGTTTTTCATACCATAGTGGTGTATCTTAGGAAGGATTACATCACCTGAGAATGTATCATCTTAGTGTCTCAGTAAATTCACATTTTCAAAGAAGGGAAAACTAACTGGACACATACACCCAATACATAATTAATCTCTGAATAATAATTTGAGCTTGTGAGGTAAATTTAATTTTGAATGGCAGACTTCTTGAACTAGGGGTGTGATGGCTTGAGAGCTTTAAGTTTGGCATGTTTTTTTTCTCCCTATGGTGATTGGGTTAGCTCATTACAGATCCAGTTACACCAGAGAGGTGGGCGTGTCGGGTAACAGTTCTTCAGGACTCTCTCTGGGAGGCTGGTTTGCCAAATGGGTTATGTTTTTGGTTACAGCTCCTTTGGTTACTGGGTCATTCAAGCTTATTAGCATTCAGGCAGAATGTTTGCTTTATTATTGACATAACCATCGTTAGATGGTAGATATGGTAGATGTGGTAAAGGAGGCTTCACTGCATCTTGGCTTTTTTGAGGTAGAGATTGGTACATTGTCTGCATATGTTGTTCTTAGTTATAGTGTTTTGAATCTAGTGA
The DNA here is from genome assembly GCA_037176975.1 of Arrhamphus sclerolepis. Lineage (NCBI taxonomy): Eukaryota > Metazoa > Chordata > Actinopteri > Beloniformes > Hemiramphidae > Arrhamphus > Arrhamphus sclerolepis. The sequence goes on from JBAMYA010042781.1 coordinate 5,851, forward strand.
GTTTCCCTGTGTTTAGTTGGGCAATTCTCCTGGTTGGGTTTAGAAACATGTTTGGGGAAGCACGACATGTTTGTTTTTTGTTTTAGTTTGTTATGTTTGTGCAGGATGCCGGTTAGAGCAACTTTTCTTGGGTAGATTTCTGTAGCTTTTTAGGTTCAGAGTTGCAGGGTTGTGTGTTTAAAACACCCACTGCCAAAATGCATGAAGACTAGGGTTGTGTCTATATAAATATGTTTTTTGGTTAGGTAGCCAGTTAGAGGAGAATGAGCCCTAATATTTAGGTGTTTCTCCCTAGTAGCAGGTTTAGCTTAGTGTTTTCAAACAGGACTTCCAATTTTGTCTCTCTGGAAACTGCATCTAACTTTTTTTTTTCTCTCTCTCAGGCATTTCCTGTGGTCCAGTTGCAGACGATGGACAATATATTTTATGTGGGGGTTATGGGAATCCAGGTGATCTTGATCCCAATGATTTAGTTGTTAGTAGAGTAATGGAAGATTATTCAGTTTCTCCAAATGTGCCATGTAGAAGCGCCATATGTCAGACACACAATACTGTTGCTTGTGTCACTATGCGGGCCAGCAGTAGGGAGTCTCATGAAGAATTTTTTCGGTAGCCTCAGGTGATAAAGATACAACAAACTCTTTAAAGGTGTCATTTCCCCTGCCGGGATATGTTTCGTCTTTCACGTAATGATCTCGTAAAGGAACAGAGAGAGGATCAGTCTTTACAAAAGCTGTTTCACTTGGTCGGGCCTGCAGATAAGATGGAGAGGGCTGCGCAGGGGTATTTTTTGGTTGTTGGTTCGGAAGTGGGCTCCTCAGTCCTCAGGTTGAAGGGACAAGCCATTATTCTGAATGTAATACCACAGAGGTTGAGAGAGGATATTTTGAGGATGGTTCATGACTTGGTTGCTGGACATTTAGGTGTTCAGAAAACCTATGACCGAGTTCTGTGCCAGTGTTCTCCTGTTACCCCAAGCAGGTAACAGGGGAACATAACATGGCCACCCTATAATGCTGCATGTGCTTGATAAACTCCAACAAGGCAGTAGCAATTTTGCTTGAAGCATTGTTGCCCTGTGGTTATACTAATAATAATAATAATAATAATAATAATAATAATAATAATAATAATAATAATAATAATAATAATAATAAAATAAAAATAGGTGCTGCAAAAACTTTATTTGTAGTACATGTTGGTCCTTAGAGCATCATGTCAGCATCATGTTTCTTCCAGTCATTTAAGAATAACCTGGTTTAGCAGACAATATGTTATGAAAACATCTTTTTCAAGGATTCCAAAGAAATGTACATATGTAGAAAATCCTTTAATGCACACATTCCCACTTCTTTCTGTCTCCTTCACGCAGTAACTACTTAAGTTGCATCAACTATAATAAAGCTATGATGGTAGATAATGCTATAACTGATAGTGAATGTAATTGTTGAAAGCATAAAATATCACAGCGTGAATCATCTGAATCCAGAGTTTAGCTGTCTGGAAGGCAAACATTCATAAATATGTATGTCACAAGTGCAAAAATCTCTATTTTCTCTATTTTTCACTGCATCTCTTTAGTAGATGATTACAATATTTCTTCAAGATAAAAAAAAATGTTTTACTGCTGATAAAATAGGTGAAGAATATAACTGAAATGGGACATAACTCTCATTTCAGTTATTTGTCCAACTTTACATGTAAATAACTCCCAAAACAAATGTGCATTTAAACAATCATGAAGATTTTATTCAAGAGTCCTACAGCACAGAAGCATACCTCCATATTAGTTGTGAAGTGACATAAACACACACACACACACAAAAGAAAATGAATGTACTGTAGTGAGTACTGGAGTATCGTACAGAAGAGTATTGGGTGGCTTTTGGTGAAAAGCAAGAAGGTTCACAAACAAAGACACAACAGGAAAAAAAAAACATGCCCTTATTATTTAAAATATAGAAAATTCTAATTAACAAAATACATACGTAAAATACATAAATATTTTAAATTTTACATTTATGTGCTGTGATGGACTGGCGACCTGTCCAAGCTGGACAGGTTCCAGCAAACCCCTGTGACCCTGCACAGAAATAAACAGGTATAGATAATGGATGGATGAATGGATGAATGAATGGATGGATGGATGGATGAACATTTATGTATTTTGTTTTGTTTTTTAAACTGTGTATAAACATCTGGTTAAAACGATATATTCCAATAAATTATTTTTTTTATCAACAATGTGAGATTTGACTGTATGCATTAATACAATATAATACGATAACTGCAATTAGTAATATCTTTGGAGGGTAATTTCAGTGGGAAAACCCATCTCAGGATGCTTTACGTGTGAGAAAACCAACAATTCCAAAGCAGCAAGAATCCCATGTCTGGTGTGAAACGGATAGTCTGGTCCTCAACAGACTCCTTGCTCTTCATTTCGTTCCTGCAAAGAGTCTGGTCACTCTCCATTGCCAAACGTTTACTTCCTGGTGGGCGGAGCAATTTTATGAAGCTTAAAATCATTGGTCTACCCGTAAATCAAACAATGTTTAGAAACGTATGTTATGCCGTCTCGTACTTCTGCTATAAACATAGAATAGACCAGAGAATATTCAATTCAGGGGTACGACGTCATTTCTGTTCAAAAAAATAACTAAACACTTACCTTGTTGTGGCTTTAAGTTGCTGACACTGGCGATCTTCTCCAAGACAGAGCGAACAGCCTCCCGTATATTCGTGTCTGTCGCCATTGTAGTTTTTATAGAACTCAACTGAACTACAATTTCTAACTGGCCATGCCCTTCTGTTCATTGATTGGTAAGTCGTTTTTGATTGGGATTAAACCAAAAAGAACTTAGTTTTTCCAGACTATGTGGTGAAGTGAAATAAAATAGAACGGAATTGCTAGTCTGATGAGGACCAGGCTATGGAGCAGGTACAAATTCCATTTATTTGAGCTATAATAGCCTTAGCTCATGAGGAACCATGAAGAATGATTTAGTTTCATTAGACAGGACTGAATATTTAACACATTTAGACTGCTTTGCTAGGACATTTGAATGTGGTGGCTAATTCTGCTTTAAAAAGAGATGAAAACTTCATTTTAAGAGGATGATTTTGTTGGCTGCTTTTCTGTTTTGAATTTCAGAAGCGAGATGAATTCATTTGTGAATTTATTTTCAGTGTGATAGGTGTAGTGGAGCTAAGCATTTGCATAAATACAACATACACTGCCAATCAAACCAATTATGTTTTAGGTATTTTCTGAGTTTTTTCGTATATTTTCCTGGAGAAAGAGAGTCTCACCACCAGACTCTTACACTTCATTTAATTCATGTTTGAAAGAGTCTGTCCAGGCGCAACTGGCAAACATTTAATTCCTTGTGGGTGGGCGTCTTAAGTTTAAAATCACAGAGCGAATGACCTCCCGTGTATTCGTGTCCACTGTCATTGTTGTTTCTGTAGGAATAAACTGGACTACAATTTCTAACTTGGCACAGTTGCATCATGGCTCTCGGCCACGCCCCCTGTTAATTGATCCTTCGGATTATTCAGTGCCAGACTAATAAGTAAAGCGTTTATCTTTCCTAGAAATAGTTGTGAAGCAAAATGAAACTGAGCAGAAGAGCAGAGTCTGGTGAGGACCAGGCAAGGATGTCTCTATAATGTTGATGTTGTGACTTCATCGTGTTTTCAACATGCAATATAGTCCCAGAGTCCCAGTGCTCACCCTGTCCATCCCTCCTGATTTCTGTTGCAGGTAAACATTTATGAGTAATTTCTTTTATAAAATGCTGTTGAACTCACAGTCCTTGTGTTGCCTCCCTTTAAAGAAATGCACTTGTTTTCAATGATTTACATAACAGTACATTGTACTAAGCACTTGTTGGCCTCATTAGTTTGTGATTCATATGCACCACTATTCATCAGAAGGCAGCAAACAATGTTTTCTTCTAAAAGGGCCCCAGCTTAAGAAGTGGCCTGACTGTGGTTATATATATATATATATATATTTTTTTTTTTTTGGGGGGGGGGGCAGCCTGAATTACTGTCCCAGTCTAGCCCTACTATGGGGTGTTCTGGGAAATTGAAAATCTACAACAAATTTACACTGATCAAGACTGAGACCCTAAATTGTTTCATGTGGACCTCTGCAATCATCTGCTAGTCTGTTTTTAGGTGTAATCAGGCGTAGTCAGGGATGACTTCACCACTTCACAACGTTTCCGTTGCATTAACTGCTGGCAATAAAATGACAAATACAAAAGAGGGATAAGAGGAGAAACAAATTCATGAGCAGAGTCCTGCAAGGTCTGCAGGAACCTGCAGTTAAAAACTTAAGCACACATTAGCCAGTTGCATATGGCCAAAGATAAATTGTATGATATATATTTCTATTGTGTTATTTGTGGTCCCTCAAGTTGGACTAAGTTTCTCAGTTAAACTTGAGAAACAGCAAGAAGTATGGCTAATACACGTGTTGTGCCAAGGCACTTGTCACGCCCCGAGGCTCGGGAGCACGCACTAATTCAGAAGACGTTACATGAGACACACATTAATAGGTGTGACTTTCACCCACGTATTAAAAAAATAAACAAACATAAAAACAAAACAAAAAACCACAACAGTGAAATGCACAATGCAATCCAAATGTAACTTCATCGCTGAGGTTTGCCAAAGATATTTTTGACTCATGACAAAGAAAATCATCATAATTGGCATGATATTAAAGCATAATAAACTGTTCTTTCCCATCTTAAATCAGATCGGGGGGGCAACACTGATGGTAGATAGATAGATAGATAGATAGATAGATAGATAGATAGATAGATAGATCGATAGATAGATAGATAGATAGATAGATTTTGTTAACTTCTCATATATTCCCGTAGCATCTATGCCATAGATTTCAATGGCTGAGCGTCAAGGTCATTGGATAAATGCCCTGATTTTGTCCCGCCCCTGGATGCTCCGCTTCTCTGGGGGTGAATGGAGCTGTGGGCTGACCTGGACGCTGAGCTTCCGCGTAATGACTGAAGAATATTTGAAAGACTGAATCCTGTTTTGATTGACAGCTGTTTTGACATATACACCATCACTTAATCATTAGGAGCTCTGTCCCATCATGGATTTTGCAAGTAAGGTCAAGAGACAAACTGTAACCCATTTCTTGGTATTTGCTTGGTGAAATTACTTGACCATTTCCATTGTTCATTCCTTACAATGTAAATAGAACACACTCATAGTATTTCCTTTTTTCAATTAAACATAATTTCAACATTTCTTTGTTCGAGTTTAATATTGTTTTGTTAGTTTGTTCAATCATTCATACTGTTGGCTAGGTCGGCGTGAACTAGCCAGCTAACAAGGTGCACTGTTCAAGTCCCTACTTGGTACGACTGGTTCACAGACCATTTTCTTGAACCGGAAAAGAGGGCAGAATCTTCAGATAAATAAACTGACAATTTTTACAATGTAAGGCAACAATGAGCTCCCCCTCTTTGAAAGACCAGCAGCTGCTGCTGCTTCAGAAGGGGTAAGAATGGTCATGTTGCCCTTGCAGTCAACCACAAGAAACTCACTGAAGTCAGGTTCCCTGTTCGCCTTCTTGTTGTGTCATTTTACTGTTGACCCTCTTTTCGGTTACCTCTGAGTATTTTCATAGCAGCATCATCCTAGAAATGATCTCATCCCATCCTAGAAGGTTTTAAATTTGGTTTTCAGTTCAAATTTAAAGAGGTTCTGTGAAAGAATAATATTTACACTGTTTAATCCCCTTCTCCACCTTTACACATTCCCCAGCCTACAAAACTGCAGGAGTGTGCCAGGAACAGCACCCCTCCCTTTTTTCCCCCCCTTTCTCCCCACTGCCTACTCTGCTCTCTCCCTGGTCATGTCAGCAGAACGGGTGGCAGGTGTTTGGGTAAAACACTGGGATGTGGAGTATATACAGGACTGGGTTTAAAAGAGTATTGGATTCATTGCTGGAGTTGTCGTTTTAGACAAGAACACTGTTGTCCTCTGAGGATAACCTGAGATCTCCAAGGCCTAATTCAGAGGTTTTACAGCTGTGAATGGTGTATAGAGTCTGTCAGATAAAATGGTGCTGAAAGGTACCATTGGGTTTGACTGTTTTGCTTGGCTAAATTTATTTCCTCCAGGTGCAGCAGTGGAATTCAGTGAGTCATGTGTCATTGATTTCTTGGTTCCTAAGTTTTGTTGAACTTCACTCCTCAACATTCAAATGCAGCACTTAGGAAAGCCAGCTTTAACATTTAAAATGAAAAACCAACACACAAAAACAAGACACTAACAACAAGTCATTAGACTCTGAACTGGCTGTAGATGTAGGAAGATGGACTCTCAAAGTTGGCAACATGACATGGTCATTGGCATCTCCCAAAACATTTCATTCATTCTCTGAATGAAAATTCTTTTACAGAATGAGGTCTCTTTCCTTTTTGTGGTTACAGTTGACTGACACATGAAAATGTAACGTGCCACCATTCACTTTAATTTAATAATCTGACATGTCACCAGAATGAAGTCAATTACTTCAAAAATCAGACACTCGTGTCCTCACCCTCTCTCTCAGTTTGAGGAATTTCTGCAGCACAGTTTGCCCAGAATTACTTTTCATCTGATACACAAGACTGAGTTTGTTGGGGACTCCAAAGAGAGTGAGATCATCAGCTCTGTGGTCAGGGAGTGAAAAGGGAATGAGGAGAGTGAGTTCACCATGACCCGTGTCTGTCCCACAGCCCAGGACTTTGGTTTGAGGTTTTTGAGCTGAAAGACGGGGAGTTAGATCAGCCAGGGTGGCACTGATCCATGCAACTGCTTTTTTAATTTCCCAGCATGTACTTTCAAATTTAAAAAAAAAAAAAAAACACTTATTCTTGTTACAAGATAAAACACTAACAGACTGCACAACTTCTTAGATGATTGTGTCCCAGACAGCAAAAATTGATAGAATCAACATTCAAATATTGTCAGGCTGAAGAATTGAATCAACATTGATGTCAGTTATTGAAATATACATTGAAAGTGCCAGCTATGATCAACAGTGAAATGATGTTGAATTTCCAATCAATTCTGACAATCAATCAACCTTGATTTAACTATATTATGCATTGCATTATACATTGAAATAAGGTTATTATTGAAGGGCCATTTTAACACATTTCAGCCTTCCTTTGGATGTTTTTAATATGCCTCATTAAAAACCCCATTAGATTGTACCGTATGGAGGCTTCATGACGGCACAACCAACGTTTATCAACATATTATTATCTTTCTAGGCTGGGCGCATTAACGCGTTATTAACATGTTAACACATTTTAAAACCATAATGCTGATAATTATTTTAATGCGCATTAACGCACTTTTTAAAAAAAAACTTTTACTTTGAAAGTCTGTTCCTCCCAGAATCTGAACACCATGGTTCACAGAAAAGAACTGGCAGGGACTGAGAAATTGAGAAAGGCAGGCTAAGTAAATCTATCATGGACATTTTAATTAAACCTCTTCCAGATGGCAGAGTTGATGGTTATTTGTGGATTCTGCAAAGGTGAATTTTCCTGTCGACTTTCTCGCTAAATCTGGTGACTTTCCTAACTTCTCTGGTGGCTTTTTTTTTTGTCAAAAAGCAAAGACAAATCTAGTGACTTTTCCTGGTGTTATTGGAGGTTGTTCTGGTTTTGTGGACACTGACGTTCTGCAGTTACGGTGCGTTCACACGTACACGCTGTGTGAAGCCTCTGCGTCCGTCTCCGTAGACTTGAATGAGAATCAGGTTGTCTGTCGCTTTATGCACAAGCAGTGGGTGCCGCCCTGAACCCCTCCCCGTCCCAAAGCACTGGGAGACGGTCAGTCTCACAGCAGCCTCCTAGTACTCCCAGGACCGGTCAGTGCAGAGACCAGTTAATCTGCCAAAGTGTCTATTTTGGGTCACTTTGGACCCAAGCCCTGATAAAGGACGAGGACTGGACGTAGACATTCTAGCTGAAATAAATGATGATATTCTAACATTACAGGACAAAACTGATTCATGTAATAAACAAAGATATATATATATATATATATATATATATATATATGCATAAACATATTAGATATCCATAGATATTAACGATATTAATATGTTATAATTATTATGTACCTTTCTGTCTTAACGTGTATATATTTGATA
>JBAMYA010042782.1:0-14046 GCA_037176975.1 Arrhamphus sclerolepis
CGTGTAGAAACAGCTCAGTCTCACTAGCTTGAATGTGGGAGGAGCTCAGTGGATCTGTGCTCGACTATGCAGCCTAGGTGGAGTAGTGGAACGCAGATCCACTGATCTTCAACACGGAGCAGAAGACAAGTTGATAAAAGAAATTAAAAATTCTGTATCATTCGATACATGTGTGTACCGAACCGAGAGCTCTGTATCGAACGGTTCAATACAGAAACAGGGATTGTTGCACCCTTAATAAATAGATATCCTTTAATAAAGAAGATGAAGCCTTCTTTGGTCATATCCTGCATATATTGCTACACATACATAAAGAAATGTGAATTATATACTCAGAGAGCTCTGAGCTGCTGTGACTCTGCGTGCTGCCACTGTGAACCCCTGAGACACGTAGAAAACCTGGAGAAAACCTGGAGAAAACCTGGAGAAAACCTGGAGAAAACCCGCAGACACAATGAGAACATGCAAACTGCACACAGAGGAAGCCTGGGTTTTCCCGGAGATCGAACCCAGCACCTCCTTGCTGTGAGGCAATAGTGTGAGGCGTGAACTCAAGTCACATGACCTGGACTGAAGTCAGACTTGAGATTTAAGACTTTAATTTGATGTCCTCAGACCTGACTTGACAAAATGTAAAAGACTTGCAACCTGACTTGGACTTTTATACCAATGACTTGTGACTTCACTTGAACTTGAGCCCAACAATTAAAACAAATGAGTTGAGGAACACAGAAAGACATGAAACAACTTCCAGCTTAGTTTGACATTTGAAGTTGTCCTCATGCTATGCTGTCCATTATTCACATTTAACATGTAATTGCACCGTTGTTGAAAGGACTTGGAGGTACTTGAAATTGAAGCTTCTGACTTGGGACTTTACTCAAGACTTGTCTGTCTGGATTTGTGACTTGGCTCTGGACTTGGCTGTGTTGACTTGAGATCTGACTTGAGGACAAACGGAGCTTTCACACCTGTTGGTCTGGTACTGTTGTTCACTTGGGCCCAAAATTTGCTACAATGTTGCAGTTCTCAACTAGTTCAGTTCACATTCACACCAGTGTTTGTGCAAACGAACCAACCACTGTCGATGCCGCTCATGTGGCGGCACTGTTCACCAAAGACCGTGTTTTTGGGTGAGGTAGATGAAAGCTGATTGGTGCAGCATGTGAAGAGGGAAAAATCCTGGAAAAAATACCAACAACATTATGCCGTTTGTTTATTTCTTAACGATGAACTGTGCTCTGCTGCTGGTGTTTGCAGCTGTATATTATGATCATTGCTTTGTGCAGCATAAATACTGCTGTTCTTCTATTATAAACTCGCATTCGGCACGAGAACACTCTGCGGTTGTTTTTGGAGCGGAGACGACGTGTTGTCGAACACCATCACCATCGTCGGCTCCAAAACAAACTTCCAAAAATACACCACGCGTCTTGCTACGGAAGCTTCGGTTGACCAAAAAGCTACGTACATACCAGAGTAGGTCCGTGTTTCGGCCCAGGCCCTACTGGGCCTTCATGCAGATTCAGCTGTGTCAGCCCTTGCAGATGATTGGCCCCAGCCCTGTCCCTGTGGATCCACCTACCTATGCAGATGACTGTGTCAGCCCCTTGCAGCCAATTGGCCACCAGCTCTTCCAGTGGCTCTGCCTTCCTGTGGCAACATTCTTTGAGGATTGGTCGCCTGCAGTTCCATCTCTGTAGTGATTGGACTTCTGTGATGACCCACACTACTTCAGAAACTGTCACCCTTCACTCTGGGCAGCTGTGTCAGATTGGTGCACAGTATGCCAGGGTGGTTGCTGGACTTTGGTTTGCTGTGGTCTTGATCCCTTGTGTATGCATCTTTAGTACTTTGTGAAAGCAGATTGTTTGTTAGTTTTTGGTTACTTCTTGGTTGCTTTAAGGACAATTTGTTATTGCTGTGTATGAATAAATCACTGTTAACATATCTTACGTTCTGATTGTTTGTGTTGCCACCACTGGCTCGTCCGGCAGTGGCAACCCCTGACAGGGGCCTGTAAACGAGTCCGGGTAGGGGGTTGTAACAGTCCGAATCAAGGCCGGGCAGCGTTCTCACCAGCAGCAAACCGAACCGGAGTCCACATGGAACCGTACCGGACCAAAATAAACTGGTCCGCTTTCACACCAGCCCAAACGAACCGCACTTGCAGGTGTTCCGGACTCCAGTCTGCTTTGTGAAAGCACCCTAAATCATTTCAAATGTCTGAAATGAGTCTGAAAAGTAAACCAAGAAGCAAACCTTCAGATTAGATTACACCTCTGCAGTACTGGTGCCCACAAAGCGTGCTCTCCCAGCAACTGTTGCACGCAGACATTGATGATATTCCGTAAGAACGTCGTTGAAGGTCAACGGTTCTATCAGTCACTCAGCTCTTTTAAATAGTAGCCAAGAAAATGGATGAGACAGCTTCGTCAGTCTCACTCCACTTTTCATGCACGACGACAGTTATGATGATTATACAGTCATGAGAATAAAACAGACAGACTGCAGCAGGAAAATAAAATGTAATTTACTGACGATTTCACAGCCGCTGCATTTAAAAGTCAGATAAACAAGACCAAACCTTCACAGGACACGTTGAGAAGGCATCACCTGATTTCTACTCTCTGCAGACAGAGCGCATCCACACAGAGAAGGGCGAGGACATGGGGACACGGGGATTTGACGGGGGACTGAATACTTGCGTCTACACACTCCCCGTTCAGAGGCTGCGACAAAGAAAATGTCTCAACCTGCAAAATAAGAGAGAAAATGCAAACAGATGACTACGTCAACAAGAAAAGTGATTATCATTTGAAGCGATGTTGGATAAATGTGGTATATGACTTATTCTTTGCATGATGGAGCTTTAACCTGCGTTTCAGGAGATGCTCCTGAGCCCATGCGCTGATTTCTGTTGCAGAATCTTTCCTGTTTTTATGCAGTGTCTCAAGGCTGGAAGATTACAGGCATCCAGCACAGGTTTTTCCATATTCTCAAAATCTAGATGCTATTATGCTCTATAGAGTATGAAATATTCAGTGTCTTTGGAGTTTTAAACTGATGAACAGTTTTTCTGAAACTGTTTTCCGCGTATTGGAGCACCTCTCCCCATCTTTACTTCGACATTTGGTACGTTTTCTACGTTATGAGTTCATAATACAGCAAATATGGGTTTGTGAAATTTGCAAATCATCGTATTCTTGTGGTATATAAATGTTTTTTTATTTATATTTTCATAAAACATCCAAACTTTTTGCATTGGGGTTGTACTTTTACTGTGAACATATATATCTGAGGCTCTACAGACCTATTCAGTGGTTTAAAGAAAAAAAACCCACAAAGCTGGAGACCTTTTAGACAAATAGGGTTAGAAAACTCCTGTAAATCAATGGACAAAGCAGGAATCTGTGAGGGTCATGTTCTTTCATTTTTCTAGTGTGTTTAATGGCTTTCAGCCTGCGCCGCCATAGAAAACACAGCTGGTTGCAGCCTCCATCTCCTGGACTACAGGTCAGTCCTGAAGGGCCATACATCTGAGCAGCTATGTCAAAAACTATTAATGTCATGGGCGAAGATGAGGAGGTGGTGGAGGAGTACAAACAAAAAAACAAGAAAAAAATACTGCAAGAAGGGAGCAAGAGCAGACTTTACTTCCTGGGGAAGTTTGGGTCCAGCACAACGGAGGATACAGTTTTTATCTGCAGTCGTGTTGGAGCAGCAGCATCATAGCAAAACAATCTGATGAAGGCAAAACATTACACTGGACATCCTCCGCACAACAAAGTGATTCAACACCAGAATGTCTTCAGGAAGGGACCTCTTCAGGTTCACCACCAGAGATGATTCCTGCCAGCAGCTACAACCTCCTGTAATTACTCTGCATGGCTCCAGAATGTTGTCCTGTAGCTATATAAGCGTCCCTTCAGGAATGAATAGGTGTTGTTGACTTGAATTGATTAGAGCTGAGGTGAAATGGACAGAGGTTAGTCGAGTGTTGTAAAATGGTGCTATTTTTTTTTTATCATTGAGGTGACAGGAACGCATTGCATTTGGGGATTTTTGTGGACACAATCGCTTCAGAAAGAAACAAGCAAATACAGATCATGTTTTGTCATTTTCTACCGAGGAAGGGCCAAACGAGGAAGAACGTTGACGTGCTGAACCTCACAAGAAATTCCAGGCTACGTTCCCGTCATGTCAACAAGGAAAAGATCAGGACTGACAGCTACGCTAGTCGATGGTTATTCTGTGGAAAATAGATGCTAGACAAACTATCTCGTCATAAGCTGTCAAAGCTGTCAGTCAAGCACGTCAAATGACGTCCAGGCATCTGATTGGTGAACTTTATTATTGCTTAATATAAATTTATCTGATGTGGTACAAAACATTCACCCCTGTACAGACTGTAAATATGTTTCTGCAGCATTAATTCTGCTACAAAGTTGGTACTTTTAACATGGGGGTCAGTGAGGAGTTGCTCTGTTTTGGATCCACAACCTAGTGGTCAGAGGAGGAACTGCAACAAAATGTACCTCCTGGATGAGCTTCAACCTGGAAGTGGGATGGTTGCTGCTTGGGAAGAAGCAGAGGCAGACATCAGCGTGGTGATGAAGAAAGGCAGAGACCTGCAAAGTCCTGGCTGAGAGTGAGTGCTGCCACCTCACAGTTCATGATCTGTAGTACTGGTAGTTTTTATTGAACTGAACTGGATTGATGTTTGAGTAACTTAGTTGCATAACACATATTGAACTAGAGTTTGTTTGCAGACTGTATAATCTCCTATATTTATATGCCTGTCTTAAAAATATACTTATATTAAACATACTTGATTGATGTTATTGTTGTGAGGGAGACGTGGATTTTTAAAAAAATTTTTTTACTATCCTATAACCAGCATTTCTTTACCACTATAAAATTACGACGTACTAATCTTGTCATCATTTACAGTCTGATCAATAATTGTGTTCGCTGAGTCACATTTCCAGTCAAACTATTTAGAGGCGTTTGAGTTATGCAACTCTACCCCTGGAATCAGATGGAGAGCGATATCACTTGCTGTTGGAAACTTTAGCAGGACGCTGTGGGCTACTGAGCATCAGAAAGAAATCAATTACTGGCACTGAAATGTTACCAAACAGCCAAGAATGATCCCCGCACTCTTACTGCACTGTTACTGACAGACCAAGGAGGCCTTTCTGCGTGTAGCACGGAGGACCGATTTGTGTTTCATTTATCATCCAAGCCGCTGTAAAGGGCTCCATCTGCACCACAGCCAATGTACAGAAAAAGAAGAAGAAAAAGACTCACAGTTTCAAGGTAGCGGATAAGAACCAGCCATGAGATGGAAAGATTGTAAAATGCTGATGCCATCATACAAACTGCGTCCTATCCAAATGCTAAAAAAGATCGGTTTCGCTGCCAGAACTCTCACTTCCCGTATCCTACCAAAGTCACACCTCCAAAATGTATTCTTAACCAAAAGATAAACTACATGGCTCTCTGTCAGTTACTTGAAAGTTGGCTGCTACAGAAAAAAAAAGGCAACCAATAGCTGAAAGAGAGTGTTGAAAAATAAAATAAAGCACCGGTTGTTGAGAGGGAGCAAAGAGTGGGAGGGTGTGGGAAGACATGAAAATATACGTGGGAAGGAGGAAAAAAATAGCAATTCAAGGCTACTTTGGTCGCTAATGCTGCTTCTCAGCAGCAGAAACATGAAGAGAATAGAAAGAAGGCCTTTAACTGCAGAGCAAACTTTCAGGGACAACTAATGTGAATCAAAACACCGTTAAGTGCTATCCATGCTTTACTGCAGCTCTCAAAAGGACATCAAGACAGCCCTGTGTGTGTCCCGCTTGCTGCAACACAACCTTTTATCCTCTAACTTCCAAAAATATGTGCCACTTTGTTGCACATGACCCAGTCATAAATATATGCATTTAAGCTGAAGTGTATCTAAATGCCCTCACACGCCGGCTTTCTTTGCAGATTATTTCTGTTTTGTTTTTTTTCCTGGCCTGGGTGGGCACTACTGACACTTTCCAGAAAGGAAAAAATTCAGTGTTCATTTTTCCACCTCCTGGGGTGAGAAAGACAAAAACAGCTGAGAAAAAGGGGAGATAGTTAGTCTATGTGAGCCCCCAGACCCCCCAATTCTGTAACAACATCAGAGACTTTCTACCTTCTTTCCGGTCACATCTTACGTGCTTGACAGCCATCGACTGTGGACAACTATCTGGTCATGTGACCCATTTGATTGATTTGTGCAGAGCCTTTGAAGACCAGTTTTCCTCCAACTGCGCGGCGCCATGTTGCAAAGAGGCGGGACTAAGCTTTCAATGGCTAGCTGTCAGTCAAGCGTGTCAAATGATGTCCAGCCATCTGATTGGTCAGCTTTATTGTTTAACCCTTTGGTGCACCCAAAACATTTTTATGTGTCTTTTGGCTTTTTATTTAGAGCATATTTTATCCTCTGTTTTCGTGCATATTATTGATGATATATGCAAGTTTGTGTATATTTTTTAATGTCATTTTTCATTTTTAGACAACACTAAACAATGTGAACTAAAATACTCACATTAAAATCACTATTCTTATATTGAAATAATATCAATTATTGTTTTTTTTTAAATCATAATGGGGCTGCAGGTTGACAACAACTTTACATTTTAAGGGTTAAAACTTTTAATAATACATTCACATTTATGTGTGAAGGAACTTTAACTTTTTTTTGAAGTTACATCAAAGGGTTAAATTAATCTGATGTGGTACAAAAAAAATGAAATGGGGGAAATAAAGAAAAGAGGCAACTTCTAAGTCTTCAAACAGTCAGACGGCCTGACATCTAGATAATTCTTCTACACTGAGGAGGTCATGGTCGACTCAGTGACTGTGGCTGCAGAATAACTCCAAATCATCACTCCTGCACCACTGTACTGACATGTCTTGTGTTTTGTTCTGAAGCAGTCTTGCTTTCACGTTCTTTTTAGTCAGAAGCAGTTTTCTCTTGGTACCCCTCCAAACAAGCCAAGCATGCTCAGTGGGCTTGTAATCAGACTGTATTAACATTCTCAGTGAGGTCTGTAGGGTCTGAAATGTTGCTGTTAGCGCTTTTGTGGTAACTTTTTTGGGAGGTAAATTTGCTGGGACATCCACTCCTGGAAAGAATGGCAACCGTCTTGAATGTTTTCCACTTCTTAAAACATCTTTTTCAGTGTGGAACATCAAAATCCAGGTTGTTTGGACAAGATTCTATAACCCTTTCAATCTGGATGTGCAGCAACACCTGGTTCTCAAAGACACATGCTTATGTCTTTCCCTCATGGCATTGTGTTAATGCACACCTGAATGCCCCAAGCGAGCAAACTGCCAAAATGTCACACTGTTGAGGAATAACGGTGATACAAGACCCTCGTCTGCAGCACAACAAACACCAGCAGTTACAGCTTCCTCGGGGAGATGCCTGCAGCCCTGCAGACGTGATGGACTGCCTGTGCATTTCCGTGTTTTACTTCTCTCCGTCTATGTGGATGCTGGGAAGAAAAACAAGTCATTTTCTAACCCCATCTCCCCTGACTGAAGCCTAGAGGCAGGGTCCAGACTGAGTCCCATGGGAATTCATGAACTGCAACAAATGAAGATAAAATGCTTCTAAGCGGTCCTCCAAGACAGGGAATGGATCTCACTCAGGGTAGCACATGCAGGGACGTCTGACAATCTTCAGCCGGTCACACAGCTCTGAGCTGCAGACTTTTTCTGCAGAGCAATTTATCATCAGCATAAAGCAAATCTGATCCTGTCAGAATGCGTCCTTAGCAATATCTTCAAGCCATAAAGCTGCATGTATAATCACTTAAGTCAATCATTAATCTACTGCCTAGTTGATGCTTCAGATGTATTTTCATTAGTCTTATATTACAAAAAAAATATCAAATGATGCTCAGCTTAATATCATGGAAGAGTAAAATCACCTAGGACTGGTAATTATTTTGCTTTAGTTAATCCACTGAATGATGCAGTTCAACAAGCACTCATTTATGGATTCGCGAGAAAAAGAAATCCCCAATATTCATTCACCTGTGTGTCTGCAGGTGCAGGCTGAGTGATCTAAAATCTCCTCACGTTCACTCTAACCTTAAATGAAACCATCCAGCGCCAACTTTTCCCGCCAAGGACAAAACTTGATTGGGGTCCTGCAGGCTGCATGACTGCTCCACCGCGTCAATGACGCGGAGAGACCTGTTCTCTGGTCGGTTTCTGGGTCCCACAGGTGGTGTGCGCGCGTGTGCAGCAAGAAGCGTCTCTGTCGTGACGGCACGGACTCGTGGATGCAGAGGCTTCACACTCTGCCTCCTGGCCAAGTTCTGCAGCCACGAGCCTGAAGTCAAGGACATCCACTCACCTGATGATGTGCTGGTGTCTCCGGCAGCAGATCACCCGCTACCACAGAGGATGATACGCTGTTGCATCGCGCGCTGCACTGCGGTCCACATCTATCTCACTGCGTGCATGACCGAGGCTGTTTGTCACGCGTGGAGGGACGCGGGGGTCGCTGTGTTTCCTGCCAGGTGTCAAAAGACGTAATGCCCTGAAATAGACAGGTCTTCGCAGAGATTTACTGTGAGAAAACTCCGTCCCTCAGCTCGTCTCTCCAGTGCAGCGTCCTCTCTCTCCTCCTCCTCTTCCTCCTCCTCTCAGCCGGGTTGGGCATGCCCAGTCTCTCCCTCTTCGAGAGCACCCCTGAGACACTAGTGGAAGTACTCACATCCTTCCTCCCAGTGTAAAAACCCATCAATGCCATCCTGCTTTCAACTTAGGTTTTATGTATAAAGAGGATCATTTCCACCAAAGACACAAATGAAGCCAAAATGCAGAAGCATCATAGAACAAACTAAGAACACGCCACGTAAGTTCTGCAACATAACATGAAGTCTCAAACAATACTGCTTCAGTTCACTGAGTTTTTCAGGTATTTGTTTATACTCCTAACTGACGGAAGCATTTGAGGTTTAGACTTTAACAGAAGGATGCAGCATCTTCTTTTTTTTTTTTTTTTAGGCAACTGCAAATTTCAATTTCCTACATCACCCAAGTATCAGATGTTGGACAGATGGCCTGGAATTTGACTCCCAATTACTCCAGAGTAATTAATAGCCAAGTTCCAGGCCATCTGTCATGGTTGACAGGTGCTACAGCTGCAACACATTCCCAGGTCATCAGCCCTCCACTACCGTGCTTGACAGTAACGTTTGTGCTGGTTTTCTCCAAACATTCCCTCCAGCAAAGTTGCTTCTCTAAAACACTCAGCTCCGTTGTCAGAAGTGTGGACTCGAGTTGTTAATTTGATGACTTTAGAGTTGACTTGACAAACTGTAAAAAGACTTGCGACTTGACTTGGACTTGTACGACTTGGACAATGACTTGTTACTTCACTTGGACTTTATCCTAATGACTTGAAAATATTTGATCTTTTACCCAAAACCCAAAAATAAAGTGTGTGTTAATTAAAAAGACTTACTTGGGACTTGCAAAACAATGACTTGGTCCCATCTCTGTCATGTTACCATAGAAACCATTGTAGGAAAGGCATCACATCCTCTCTGAGTGACAGGTAAAACTCTGGATTCACTACCTGCATACCACATGACCTGCACTCCAGTATGTACATTCCATAGTTTTATTATTTATGTAATTTATCCTGAATATCTTTAGAGCTCTATATGTTGATAGTTTAGTCTCCAATCTCTTATTTTCCAGCCTTTTGTTGCTCCTGTTCCACTGCTGTTATTTTCTATGAAATGATAAAATTGTCAGCATCTGATATGTTTTTGTTTTTTGCTTTTTTGTTTTATTGAGAATAACATATCGGTTTTTGAGATGTGTGAATCATTGCGCGCTGTTTTTTTTTACGTTACACAGCTACCCAATCTTTTGGATCTGGGGTTATATCTGTCTCTGAAGACATGTCCACTTTGATCTTCTCAGTCTAAAGGACATTATTCTAGAAGTCCTCTGAAACGTAAATCTGATTTTCACTTAAAATGAGAAGCATAATCCCTTTAAGACTGAGTTTGTGGGTCACCTATATCTGACATTGTGCTTCATGAGTGACTGTCAGTGATGCAGTCCTGACAGCAGGGGGCACTATGGGAAGATGTCAAACCTCTCTCTAAATCCAAGTCCTTCATGTGTCATACATGTAGTTTGAAAGTGACAAATAATTATTTTAAAGCATCCACTTCTAGATCTATTAAAGTACATTTCCACCAGCAAAGAGATCCATCATTTCCAAGAGGAAGTAAACACATTCCTGCATGATTAAAGCAAAGCTGAGACACCTTGTTTGTTCGACAGTCGTTTCTGTGAACTCATCATCTTTGTATCACTTTGATCTAAATGTCTGCACAGCAGGTGGCAGCAAGTGCATTTCCACGTAAATTTCAGGGATGCTGTGACTGCTCCCAGTGCTCGTGCTTGTCCAGACCGTCACCCTCACTTCCTGCCAGAAGCATGGATGATGCAAATCCTCCGTGCACGGGTCTGAAAAGCATGCAGATGACAGTCGTTACATCCGTTGTGATTTCCTGCGGTAATGCAGATGGGGTTTGGTCTGCTGTTACTGCAGTCTGAGCGCTGACAGGGAAATGAATAATTAATAAATATCTGCTACTGGGAGGCTGCTCAGCAGCGTTTTTGTACCTGTTGGTATCTTCAAAAATCTGCCAGGAGAGTCAGATTTTGTACAAATATCTTTCTGCATTTGATCCATAAATTCTCTACAAATCCACATAACAGACCAAACTACATTTATTACTGAAACTTTAATGTTGTCTTTGTGCTGTAGACAAACATTGTAGAAGACAGAGCTGAAACCACCCTCATATCACTCGTTACATTGAACTTAAATTGTGTATTTATAACTTTGAATTTTAATTCCATCCTACTAGTTATTATATCCTCTGAAGACATTTTCAAACACATAAATCCACTTTTTTTTATGCACTTTCTTTTTCAAATAATCATTTTGTATTAGGTTTAGAGTCGTCAGTGAGCTTTGGCAACTCACTGGATGACACTGAGCATTACAAGTTACTTGCCTCCTATACAGACTGTGGTGACATTTCACTCTTGGTCTTACTGGATCTCAGTGCTGCTTTCAACATCATAACAACTTGGTGGACTGGTGGAAAAACTGGGTGGGACTTTGTGGTACAGCATTTACCTGGTATGAGTCCTATTTAAATGACAGTGACTCTTTTGTGTCTTTATGTTACCACAAATCTAAATTAACAGAACCTATGTGAGGAGTTCCCCAAGGTTCTATTTTGGGGCCTTTGTTGTTCAAAATCTATGTGCTTGAATTATGAAAAATAACAAAACATGTTACCACAACTATACAGATGACACACAAATCTATATAACTAAGTCACCTCCAGTCCCTTCTAAGACCACCTAACTCCAGTCCTTACATCTTTACACTTTACCTCCTGTTTATGATAGAACAGATTTAAAAAGCTGCTGTTGGTTTATTAAACTCTGAATAATCTAATGATCCCCTGGTCCACTATGAACCAACCAGAACCACCAGGTGTTCAGGCTCAGGCCGACTGACAGGATACTGTTCTTCAACATTTCTATAATTCAAGCTCTTCAAACTGCTGCAAAGAGAAAATGAAAAGCTGAATGTCAAAAAAAGACACAAATGTGGACTTTAATAATGAAGGGCACATGAACAGATGGGCTGAGGAGAAAAAGGGGAACTCAGACATGAACCGTGGAAGGACTGACAAGGAATTAAAGGAGACAAGACTATAAATACTCAGAGATCTAATTAAGGAGCAAGACACAAGTGAGGGAAAGTCAGGCAGTCAAACGGGAGAAGAAAGATGCACAAGGAGAGAATATAATACACGTTTAAACAGGAACACAGAATGTTCGTCTCATTCCTCAAATTTGGCCCTCTTAATCTTCTCTCTGCTTCATCCTCTTTAAAGTTCTGCAAAATATCACCAATGATGTGAGCATTTCTAAAAATGTTGCAGGAATAAACAGCACCCAGACTTTTCTACATGTTTAATGTTCATCTGACAGAAAATCAAGTGACAAAGTTCATACTACATCATCCAGCCAGCCACCACAACTACTTTTTCTTGCAGCATCTTGCTTGTCACATGGGCTTCGTACCCTTTTGTTACCAAGCAGTTGAAGTTTTTTTTAACTGGCACCATAACAGCAGGCCCTCTTGTGATGTGCTGGTGGGATTCATTCTCTGGGCAGAGTTTGCAGCCATCGTCGTTACGCTCCTATTCAAGATCTCCATCTCACACGGCGCTTGTTCTGCCTCTCTCAGGTTTCTGGTACAGAGATGGAATGAAATGTTCAACTGTTCCATCTGCATTTGTTTCACACAGCACAGTGAGGTGACATGAAGGTGCTAAAGAGGTGGACTGAAAGAAACACAGTGGAATTCAGGTTCAAGGATTTTGTTTTAAACATCTAACGTACACATTAAAGCCACTCTCACATATAAATGCAGAATTTCTGCTTGTGATCGGGACCTGTGGCCTTTCCATGTTTGTTTGAATGATCAGACTTTGCAGTAATCCTCAATGAAAAGTGACTCTGCTTTCACTGACGCCGTTTGGAGACGCTTGTAGAGCACCAACCAGCCTGCTCTGTGCTGCCACCTGCTGCCCACCAGAAACACTGCAGAGCTGCTGCAGTGGATCAGAGCACTGACAAAAAGCTCCCTGTTTGTCTTGTTATCACTACAGGCTAAATTTAAAAAAATAAAACCCTCCTCTAAGCACTCTGGTTTATGGTCCACATGTAGGTTGCAGCAGATTGCACCTGATTGGTGTCCAGTGCTTCTCCAGGAGATTCATACAGTGAGCTAACAGCTGTTATGTAACTGCACATGTCAGTTACAGCGTTGATAGTGAGCCTCTGTCCTTTAGTACAGAGTCAAACAGCACACTGATGAGTAAATTCAGCTTCAGTGCAGACATGAGCACTGCACTTACAAATGTTTTTTTTTCAACAAATGGAAAAGGGAATTAGAAAAGAATTGTTCATGCATAGATCAAGGCAGAAAGTTGTAAACACTTCCACTGAAAATATTCTGCAAGCAGTTTCCTAAAAGAGCACAGAGCCCTCGTTTTACATGCACTGACTCGTTTTACATGTACATTCCTTTTCAGTTTATTCTGTCCACATGCATCAGGCAGGACCAAACATTTACACCAATATTTGTAACACCAATTAAAGGAAAGAAACAAATAGACGTGACAGAGCATAGTATGTAATATTAACAAGAACAAGACAAACTGAAAGAAATATTTTTGTGCAAAAGGTTTATGGATAAAATAAGACTAATTTTTCACACCTAAATACATTAAGAAAAAGGTTAAATATGCTTGTTTTTAGTGCAGAAATGCTTTCATGTGCTTATGTGTAGTAAATATTGCATTATTGTATTTTTTAAACTAAAATCTAGTTGAATTGAGAGGTAATCACATAGTAAACTTATAATATTAGATCCAAAGATAAGCATCATACATAAGGCTGTGGTGAAACATGTTTGTTGAGTATTACGAACCCCAAACTGAGCTGATCACTTTCCTTTTACACTTTTTGTGCCGGTGTACTTTATATTATACGTATGGGGTTGTGTCACAATACAAATGTTTAAAAAAAAACCTTCTCTGATGTCAGACAGACAGACCACCGTTAAGCTACATGAGTGAGTTCTGCTTGCTGCCCGAGAGGGGTAACACCAAAATAAAACAGCTTCAACAGGACAGTACAGCTTCTTCTTGGAGTCTTTTAATTGATTTCCACCACACATAAGAAGTGAGAGTTAGAGAAAATCAAGTTGTATTTCCTGTTGAAATGTTGCAAACTGTGGCAATCCCACTGTCTATAAAATAAAAAAAATAAAATAAAAAAAGACTTTTGAATGGACGAAGAAGGTTTGGGGGGGGGGGGGGGGGGGGGGGGGGGGGGGGGGGGGGGGGGGGGGGGGGGGGGGGGGGGGGGGGGGGG
>JBAMYA010042783.1:0-14046 GCA_037176975.1 Arrhamphus sclerolepis
CGAAGTTCAAATAATCTGTTATTTGAAAGTTTAAGGACGGTGGCCATTAACTATAATTACGACCTGCGCAACAACAACACACTTACTTCAGCTGTCAGTGCCATTATAGTGCAGATTTTCTGTCCTGGAGATTCTCCTTTGGCACAGAAAACCTCCATTAGGTCATCAGAGTATCTGTCCAGGTGTTTTTTACCTCAGTCAGAAGAGCAACTCTTTCCACTTTTAGGCTTTCAGTGATTTCACCTCTTGGATGGCTTGGACAGAAATTAGCCTCTGCTGTCCTGGGCATCTTTATGTTTGCAGCTGGTTTCCCCTGATCTTTCTGTTTGTTCTTGAATAAGTTGACAGTGACTTTTGGGTGTCCAACTCAGCCAAGCCTGGTGTGAAAGTTCATCATCTTGATCTTAATGAAGTGTTTCCATCCACAGTAACCAGTCTGTCCCAAGGCTTCGGCTACTTCTTCAAAGTAGTGATCCCTTGGATATGCTGTGTACCTGATCATTTCCTCAGCAAGGCCTTCAAGAATGTCAGATCTGACTTTTTAGGGTGAGAGACAGAAGAAGTCCATTGTCATTAAATGATCATTTCCCTTCTGGAGCAACATCTCAGATATAGATTAGAGCAGCTTGTTGGACATAAATGGTTCAAGAACAATTTAGCTGACTTAAATCTCTTTCTGGCAGTGAGAGAAAGCTACTTGTGTTTAAAAAAAAAAAAAAAAAAGCACCTTGAGTGGTCCCTGGACTAGAAAGGCACTGTACAAACTGTTGCTGATGAAAAGCATGGCACGTCAAAGGCTTCAGGCCAAAAGCTCTACCAAGACTCAAGAAATAAGCATATGATGGTATCATTGCTGCTACAGGAGTCAGTGGATGCTGAATCACTTGTTTGTTGCGATGAGGCGCTATAAGATGTATTGTGGGAAGTAAGTGGACTAAATATGTGTAGTGGGTGGATCTGAGGAGATTACAGAGCTGGTAGTCTCACAGGGCAAGAATACCACTTTTAAATGTACTTTGATCTTCAGTGTCAGAAATTAACACAAGGTCACAAAAAATATATATTTCCCAAATCTGCATCTTTGTACTGAAGCCTGAACTGCTCCACCACACAAAAAAGTCTCAATTTCAAAAGCCGATTCATCCACAGACGTCAGCATTCTAGACTGAATGATTAGTTTTCTTGCATCATCGTCACCTCCATAAAGGACTAACTGGTCCTGTCATCCTGCTTTATTGATCTATCGTTCAGGCACAAACACACAGGTATTAGTCAAATTAAGTAGTGAGTAAAATTTTAACATTATTGTAAAGTTTTTATCCCCACAAGTGTTGCATCATAGAGATTTGTTAGTTTTATTTCATTGATTACTGGGCAGAATTGTGTTTTTTGGGCCTGCTGGTAGCACTCAACATCAATTTCAAGGACTTTTAATAATTTTCCAGGCCCAACTTCCCAAAATTCATATGTAGAATAGTTTGAGAAACAGATCTAGTCAATTAATAATTACTGTTACAACACTGAGACTTTTTTCATGTGAGAAGTTTACAATAAAGTTAAAAAAGAGTTTTAAAAAAAAAAAAGAGACGTTAATGTGTGAACTCTTCAATGGAATTTAGTCTTTTTGTGTGAAAAAAAAAATCAAAAAAGAATTTTGCAATAATCCATGTCTAGTATTAAAAAATAAGTTTCCATGACCTGTGGAAACCTTGTGGACAGTACACATTTAAAATTCAAGTCTACACATTATATATTCATGCACAACGTCCTGAGCATTTAAACAGCTGTCACAACAAATTCAAAGAAATGTTAAAACTACTCAGTACTTGTACAAGGCACAATAACTTATCTAAATCAAACCTCTGAGGACATAGTGTCTCTTCAGGGTTGCCAATCGTTTAGATACAACTGTGTAGTCTGAAAGTGGATAGCAATCAGAGAAACCTCTCTGTCTGCTGGCAGCCAACTCAAAGGGATCTCTGCACCAAGCACAAAATAGATGAACGATAAAACTCAACACATCTGCAGAATCTCCACAGTCAGGTACTCCAGCAGTTGAACCCCATGCAACAAGCACTCCATTTCTGTATTTATTTCCCTTTGTGGTGATACTTTTTGAAGATGAACTTAACTGATGTCTGGATACTTTTCCTTAGAGCCAATAAAACCTCTTTATTCTAATCATCAACCTGGACTGTGGATACATTTGTGACTTGCAAATTCAATGCATTTAGACTGGATGAATGTTTGTGATTGCTGGTGCTTGGCTGCCAACGAGAGAGCAATGCTCCTGAACTTATTTGTGTGCTGGGCAACTTGTTCAAAAAGAAAAAAAACAACCTATGTTTAGCTTTGAATCCATTGTCCATAAACCTACAAGAGGCCCATAGCACCTAATCAAGTGTGAGTAATGCTCAAGATAGTGGTGTTTAGGTAAAATCTGTATGTTTGGGTCTAGCTCAAGCAGTCCTTGGCTGTGCTCAGGCACTTAGACATCAAGATAGGAAACTGTCTCATCAGTGTGAACAGGTGACACAACTAAGTCTAGTATTTCCTTCAGGTCCAATATCACTAGCCAATATGGTATCAGGTCCCCTACCAGAAACTGAAGAAATAGTATTAAATTACAGTTTTTGTGGGCATTTGTTTAAATATCAACTTTCTCAACAGAACAAAATCATCAAATATCATATACCAAAAAGTTCTCAACAAAACCAACCACTGTGTGGGCTCCCAAACTGTAAGCTATAAGTCTATATACTATTCTTTATAAACACTTTCCAAACTTTGACATACACACCATGTTTTTCTAAAGTAAAAAAGTATTGCAAAACTGGTTTGAATGTTTTATCTTTACATTATCACTCCTGTGCAAAACTGTTAAACAAACAGAAGAGTATTGAATAAGAGCCTGGTGGCAAGTTATTCCAAATCCAGTATAATTTGTGCTTCTTTCACAATATGCCCAGGAATAGTTCAAAATCATCTACGCAGGTAAACCATCCCAACCATCCCATTTCCGGGTTGAACCTCATCCAGGAAGTATGCTTTTTTGCAGTTCCTTGACTGACCACTAAGTGCTGGCTACAAAACAGAGCAAATTAAGTCCCATGTGCCAACTTTGCAGTAAAATGAAACAGATTTACAGCTTGGTTAAAAAACAAAACAAAACTTTTTTTTTAAAAAATCTGTAGTTACAGATGAAAATGAGGTTTAGATTTTTTTTTGTACCACATCAGATAAAATTATATTGAGCAATAAAGTTGACCAATCTGATGCCTGGAAGTCACTTGACGTGGTTGACTGACAGCTAGCCATTGGCACTGACAGCTTTCTCCCGTCTCTTTGCAACATGGCGCCATTCAGTTTGAGAAAAAATGGGCTTCAAAGGCTGTCTGTACACCTCTATGGGTCACCTGGCCAGATAGTTCATCCAGTATTTGACAATCAATGGGTTAAAAACATTACAAGAGAGTTTTCTTTGAAGTACACTCTTGCTTCTGTGTATTACCTCCCTGTTGTTTGTGGCTAACAATGACAACATTCAACACAGACTGCAACAATGGAATGTATTGAGAGGTCCTGCCTTGTTTTTTGAACTCCACTGGCTCACTAACTTTAAACAATTGCTTGAAGTACTCCTCTTATAAGCTGTAGCAAGGGAGCCACCGTTCCCCTGTTGCTTTCACCAAAGGGTTAAATTTACATAGTTTCATTCTCAAAGGACTAACTGATGTACTATCAGCTTAAGTTTTTTGTTTTTGAAGAATTCAGAAAGGCTGCTCAACTTGTAGGCATGGACACAGTACTTAACAGGAAATGTAGTTCAAGTCATGAAGCGCCTAGAGATGACTTGTCGTAAATAGGCGCTATATAAATAAATTGAATTGAATTAATTCATCAGTTGCTGTAGATGGAACATGAAAAATGTTTTCCAAACACATTAAACTTGAATCCATTTTTGTTCTATTACATAAAGAAGGTCCTCTGAAGTATCAACATCACTGTCTGCATCTGACAGAGTATCAAAACCTGTCAGCAGAAAATTAAGCTTTATTGCTTACAGAGCTACCAGATTTGTTAGACTAAGCAGTGAGTTTAACACCTGTTTCAATTTAAAGATTACAATTGTACACTGTATGAATTTTACAGTCTTATAAGATCAAGCCACATTGCACAGGTGAAATTGGTAGATAATTAATTTACAGCATGTTCCACTGTGTGATTGAACATATGTCGTGGCTACGACAGAAATAAATTTGAGTGTATTTCAGGATCTAAATGCAGCGTCATTACGTCCTTAGCAGGTTGATGCTAACCTGCTAATGCACCAAAGTTAGCAATGTCGTAGTGGCATTGGTGTACTTTGAAAAGAAAAGAAATTAAATTAAGAAAAATAAGTGTCTTCTGTATCTGAGTTTGACATTGTACTTCTCGTTTCTCCGTTATATCTGGTGCTGTTGTTGCTAGGCTACAGTTCTGTATAGACGCTGATGTTCATGTTATTTCATGGTGCGTTCCTATTGGTTGGTTAGCTGACAGAGATGGTAAAGGCAGTGACAGCCCGTCACACTCAGACGATTCCTCCACATTTCTGACACTGCTGATATCTGTCTCAGCCATCTTTGGTTCTAGACGGTTCTATGTTTCATCTTTGCTCCAGTCTCATGGTCAGATATACCACCACCATTTCTGAGATACAATGGAACATTTTTTACTATGACTGACAATCTTTCATCTGACACAGCTGAAACAGTGCAAGCCCAACATTTCCCTGCTTCAACTCGCCTGATTCAAATGACAAACTTGTGCAGGTTCTTGATGACAAGCTGATAGTGATCTACTCATTTGAATCAGGGCTGCAGAAGCAGGGAAACATCTAAGTCATGCAGGACAGCGGCCCTCCAGGACTGGAGTTTGACCCATGTGCATTTCACCACATGTGATACTGTAAATTTGAACAAAAAACATCACTTTGGTCATGTCTGTACTCCAACAACAATGTACTTATTTATCTCCTTTCTAATTCAGGGACTACTCAAGCCACTTTTACAAGACAAGCAGCTTTCTCTCACTGCCTCTCTGTCTCTGTCTCTCACACACGTTGATTGATTATTTATTAGACTGATTATATACTAAGCACTTTGGTTTGTTGAATTTCCCAGAACATTGCACAGTCTGATCTTGGGATAAATTTGCAGCACACCCATCCCTGAGAAGACTGTCAGCATCCTCTTCACAACAATAGTATCTCCAGGCTTCTTCGGATCTGCTACAACAGACCATGACAACACAGACCACTTCAACAGACTGCTACCGGAGCTCCTACCTGAACACAGCAAGAACCTTTTACAAACAATCTCTGAAGTGACTTAAATTATGACATCTACTACAACAATTAATTTCCTTTTGGGGATTATTAAATGACTTTGAACTGAGTTGAATTGATAAATGAGTAGAAAAGTTGAGCACTAAGTTGAGTATAGAAAATGAGATTCTAAATTGCCTGTGTACAAGCTCTAAGTTCATTGCAGGACAAATATTTGTGATTTATAATTTTATGGAACTGTCAGTGCTATAATCAATAATGCCGAGTAATGAATGGATCATGATCAAACTACAAGTGGTCTCAGGTGTAGATAACAGTCCTACAGTCCTACAGTAATGCCATGTCGTCCTGTGCAACCAACTGATGAAATGTAATGTGATTGGTTGCTTTGTGTACCACTATGCCATCAATCATGACTAGGTCAAGTGTTTGAGGCAGCAGAGTTTGAACCCTTGAGTGCCTCTGGGGATGTTGATGAGGAATAAGTGATGCTCTGATGGAATCTGGGCACATCAAGCACAGCATGAGTCTCGTTTACCCGTCGAAGCTGCTGTCACCACCAGTGTACTCCATTCTCTCAACCTCGCAGTTGGAACTAGCAGTTATGGTTATTTGTTGCTTTTCTAACAGCTTCTCCAAACAGAAAAGTAGAAAAACTCAAGTCTGCAGTGACAAATCTGAAGACTTTAACTCTGAAAATGAAGCCCGTCACACTGAAATCAACTCTCTTTACATTGAAGAAGATATGAACTGCTGTTGTCAACCTGTCACCTGACATCAGCCCCACAGTGGAGGAAACTGAAGTTTCAAATAAAGAAGTTTTGCTTTTATGAAATGCACACACATTTTGCAACTGTCAGGCTAAATAACCCCATGTCAAAATCTGAGCAAGACCTCCATTTATGCATCTGCTGTATTATTAGACTACATCTGAACTACACATCAGCATCATCTATTCTGTCTGAGTGGTCTGACTCCCACTTCTAAGAAATATCACAGTCAACCTGAGTGTGGAGATTGATTACAAACTATATAAAATCATACTTCTGAAGCCGTCATACAAAGATCAATGAAATGCTTGATGTATTTTCTGGTTCCAGGGCTCGGTCGAGTCAGGATACTATGCCAAGTCTAGTTAAGCCAACTTTATTTATAAAACACACTTTTCTCTGCTTCAAAAAACAAAAGATAAAACGTAATACGTTATACAAAAGTAAAATAGTTTTAAATCAAATTTTAATGTAATAAAAGTCAATGGGAAAATAACTGTTGGGATGGAACACTTAATATGAACCAAGGAGAAAAGATGATTCAAAAGGACCTATAGTGGGCACAGATCTTATTTGGGGGAAAAGACCATTCCATAATGTAGGTACAGCAATCCCAGAAGCTCTATTCTCAATCCTTTTCAAACTTATTCCGGGCACCTCAAAAAGCAGTTGACTGGATGAGCGTAACTCCTGACTGAAGCATAAGAAGAAGCTTGGTTAAATAAAATGGTTCCAGCCCATTCATAGCTTTAAAAGCTAACAAAAACATTTAACCAATTTAAACAAATTTATTTTTCTACCAAATGTATTACCATTTTGAAGCTGGGTCCTACCATGGTGATGCTGGGTCCTACCATGGTGATATCGGGTCCTACCATGGAGATGCTGGGTCCTACCATGGTGATGCTGGGTCCTACTATCACAGGAGCACAGTAGTTCAGGGGTTAGCACTGAAACTTCACAGCGTGATAATTCAGCTGGTTGTTCCGTGTAGAGATTTTATGCTCTGTCTGTGTTGGTGTGTACCAGGTACTCCAGGCTCCTCCTTCCCCAAAGACGTGCTGTTTAGGCTAACTGGTAACACAAAGTTCTGCGTAGGCATTGTTTACAAAAACTATGGTATAATTTGATTCAATACAAATTATCGGAATAATTTGGTCCGTTGAATAGGTCGATCCAGTTGATGTGTGTGTAAGGCAGTGAGAAAGCTTGCATTTTGCCTTGAGTGGTTCCTGGACTAGAAAGGAGATATATAAGGAAATAAAAGCACATTGTTATTGAATATCATTAAATAATTTAAGTGCATAAAGTTCAAGGGGACAAGTGTGATTGTTCAGATGACATGAACCAATAAATGTCATTCATCAGTAGGTTATATAACAAAATGGACAAAGGGAGAACTGGTTAAATATTTCAACATGCTGTATCAGTCTAAAATCCCACTTAAAAGAAAACTATTTAAGCCTCATTTAGGGGCAGCGTCACTATCTCTTGGTTCTGTAACAATAAAATGTGTCCTTTAAGCCAACATCCTTTTCCAGGAAACCTTTCCAACAAGAAATTGCAAAACCACATGCTGCACACATAACGAAGTCAAGGCTGATAAAAAAAAAAAGGGTACAGGCAGAGTACTGACCTCCCATCAGTCTGGACCTGTCCTCAGCTGAAAATGTGTGGAGAATGTTGAAAAAGGAAGAATGTGATGGAAATCCTGAACGACTTAACACCCAAAGACATGTTTGCAGAAAGATGAATTCAAAATAACAAGTGAAATTTGTCGCAGTTCCACGTACACTGCTGCAAAAATGGATGTACATTTGAACAGAAATGAGTCAAAGGAAATCTAAGAATCACTTTTGTTTTATTTGCATCCTTTGTTGATTTGGTAACATGAAATGATGAAGATTTCCACAAAGATCAAAAAATGAAAATCTTAAAACTATTTTGATTACGTATTCAGTAGATTCTGGAAGGTATTTGCTAGGACACATCCCTAATCCACTAACAAAATAAATCTTTATACAAACCTGGAATTCATTTATTTTCTAAGAAGCATACTAATGAGCCGCACACTTTGTTTTTTAAGGGCATATTGACAAAACTAATTTGTAAAATGGAGGAGTTGTGTAGGTTGAAGCTTCCACTTACACACTTCAACCTGCAGACAATGTTAAAAGCAAACTGTTCACCACAATTAATGTTCCTTAGATACAAGATATATGAACACAATTATCTGTCAGCAGCTGCAGATAAAGTAACACAATGGAACTTGAAACCCTCCCAAAAAAGGTTTCTAAAATTATTTAGGCAGGAGTTTAACTTACAACAAGACAAATCACACCTCCATCGCAGCCGTGCTTTGCCTGCATTAGGACTATGTAGAATACCAACAGACCTGCTCAGGCAGACATGCCACTCTTCATAGTGTTTATTATGGAGTTAGCCAATGGCTAACTATAAGATGAATTAACCTCAGTTGTTTCTCACTCAAAGTCATCTACATGTTTACTGGACCCTGTTCTCTCTAAACTTATTAAAATAATATTTCTCATGATAGTTTCTGTAATCCTGAATCTCGTCAATGAATCCCTTCCAATCCGATATATACCAGTTTTAAGACTGCAGTAATTAAACCTCTACTCAAAAAGACGTCCTGGATTCTGTCAATATAACTAACTACAGGCCTATTTCAACCTTCCTTTTATCTATAAAATTCTTGAGAAAACAGCTAAATGATCAATTTTGTAGAAACAATATTAATGAGGAGCTTCAATCAGGATTTAGAACCTGCATTGATCAAAATCACCAATGACCTTCTCATCACCTCTGACAGTGGACCTGTCTCTGTTCTGGTCCTCTTGTATCTCAGCACAGCACGACCACAAGATTCTTCTTAATAGATTAGAGTTATTGGTTGTTGTTGGTTGTAGTTGTTGTTGTTAAGTTGTTGGACTTTGAGGATTATCATTAAAATGGTTCAAGTCATATTTATCAGAAGGTTTTCAGTATAATGATTGTTCCAGTCGTACTAGGGTCAGCTGTGGAGTACTGCAGGGTTCTGTTCTTGGACACTTTTCTCTTTATACATGCTTCCTTCGGGAAGCATCATTAGGAAGCACAACATAAATTTTCACTGCTGAGCAGATGATACTCAACTGTATTTATCCTTGAAACCACCTGAAGCTAGTCAATTAAGCTTATTAGATGTTTGCATTAAAGATGTGAAGACCTGGATGACTGGAAATTTCCTGCCCTGCTTCTTAATTCAAATAAAACTGAAGTTATTGTAATTGGTCCCAAGCACCTCCAGGAGGCACTCTTGAGCTGTACAGTTAATTTCGATCAGATTACTTTGGCCTCTACCTCTACTGTGAGGAACCTTGGTGTCATTTTTTTAATGATTTGTCTTTTAACTAACTGTCTTTTAACAGAAAGTCAGCTTTCTTTCATTTGCATAATATCAGAAAAAATCAGAAACATCGTGACTCAAGAATATGCAGAGAAATTATTCTATGCCTTTGTTATTTCTAGGCTGGATTATTGTAATACATTATTTTCTTGCTGTACAAGCAGCCTTGTTAAAAACCTTCAATTAGTCCAGAATGCTTCAGCACCAGTCCTAAGTAGGACTAGGTATAGAGACCACATCTCACCAGTTCTAGCTTCATTACATTGGCTCCCTGTTAAATTTAGGATTTAATTCTAAATATTACTTGTTTCATACAAATCTCTGAATGATAGAGCTCCAACATATATGGAAAATCTCATAGTTCCTTACTGTCCTAGTAGAACATTCCACGCCCTAAATGCAGGTTTACTTGCTGTTCTAAGAGTCTGTAGGTCTAGAAAGGCTGGAAGAGCCTTTAGCTATCAGGCTCCTCTATTATGGAAAGGTTAGAGTTAACGCCTTCCTTTTTGATAAAGCCTTTAACTCTGTAGTCTCTTAGACCACCTCCTAGTCATGCTGCTATAGGCCTAGGCTGCTTGGGGGAGTCCTGTTGTACACTAAGCATCTGTCCTATCTTAGTCGCAGATCATCCTGACTCATTTAATAGAATCAACTTTGTCTATCTTCCGTAATCTTGCTCTGTTATCTCTTGTCATTTTTCAGGCGTTGTCATGGTGATACTCACATGGTTAAGCTGTCGTTCAACCACACCTATCAATTGGATGCCGCTGTGGGATGCTCGCTGGTGTGGCAGTCCAACCCGCAGACCACGACCTATTTATATTTATATATAATCTTATTACATATCTATACATATTTATATTTTATATTTATACTTATTACATACTTTTATTACATATGTATACATTTCTGTCCTTACTGTCCTAATTCTCCTCATCTCCTTCTTACCCAACTGGCCTTCGGCAGGAGGGTCCCCCTAAGAGGTGGGTTCTGCTCAAAGTTTCTTCCCGAGAGGGAGTTTTTTTCTTGCCTCTGATGGTGTTGCCATGTGCTCGGGGGTCATGACCTGGCTTTCTAAAGTGCCTAGAGATGATTTGCCATACATAGGCACTATATAAATAAATTGAATTGAACTAAATGAAGCAATTTCACATACATCATCACTATGAATGTCATGGAAGAGCCAGCAAAGAGTGTTACATCAGAAAAGAAAGAGAGAGAACCAATACTTCATAAAGGCCAGGTTGTTCATTTAAAAATGCATGTGTATGATCTTTACTAAAAGTTTACACCCAAAAACCGAAGTCCGATGAAAAGAGAGTGGTGGATTAAAAAAAGAATAAAAACAAACACATCTGTTACACTGGTGGAAATAGCACAAACATGTCAGTTGATTTATGTCGACATCATACCAGTTTGCTGATAGATGGAAATAAACAGAAACAAGGAGGACACACACCCAGCACACCGTTGCTGCAGCATGTAGCAGAATAGCTGCGACAATCGCAGTCTTTCCCAAATGATTCAAACAGTAAAAAAAAACTGCAGTGATTATCGCTTTTATAGCCACAAACCCTTTCTGTCGTTGAAAATGCCAGCTTGCTGTAGTTCGGTAATCAGTGGTCAAACATCTCCTTGGTACAGAAACAGGGTGGGCTGCGACACACTGGCTGCTCTCCGTACATCCTTGGGATTGGACAGTGAGGTGGTCCTCTGCCAGATCACGGGGTGATGTCACAGTAAAGGCAGCACACATGTCATGTCATTACCTCTTAACATGAGCATACACTCCAACTTTATGTACAGAAAAGATATTTACTATATTTTTTTATATATGTCTGCTAGCTTATTCTGGGCACAAAACCTAGCCCTGCAGTTGCATTCACTCACATAACATAATAACATCAGTTTTTCCACCTCATGACAAACAAACAAACAAAAACAGCATATCCTGACTGGTTCATTCTCCATTTACAATAATACAATAGGGAACAAGATGACTATGGAACACTGAAGGACTGTCCACTATGGATGAATGAATGCAAAAATCATTTTGTTAATGAAGTCATAAGAGTCTGTGTGTGACTGTAAATCAATTGATTAATTAGGGTTACACATCCAACCAATCAAATGACCTGATGCCATTTTGATTGAAGCTAGGCAATTTGTAGATGCAGTTTCTCACAGGTTGTTGAACCGGTTGATTTATATTTCTGAATGACTCTGCCTCTCAAAGATCTTTTTTTATCATGTGACTGACCTGTTAACCTGGCTAGCTGGAAGGTGTACCTCCAGGTATCCCTTCAGTGTCACTTACTTTTCCAGCCTTTGTTGCCTTTATCCAAACGTTTCTGAAAAATGTTGCTTCAAACACACTCAGAACAATCTCATGATTTTCACCAAATGAAATAATGTTACACTTTCAACATTCATTCAGTTGATATATATTTTTTGTTTTGAGCATTTTACAGCATCTCAACTTTTGGAATTGGGGTTTCTCTTATATTTCTCTGAAATTCAAGTTTGATGCTTAAATCTTTATGAAGAAATGAATGTGTGAATGAATGTGACTCAGGTGAACCTGAAACATGTTCATTTTTTATAAAGGTCAATGAATGTACTTGTGGTTTGAAAGAAAACTAAATCTAGCGCTGCCCTGTGTGTTCCTAAGCTGACTGCGTGATGCAGGCTGCATATAGAGCAAATAACTCACTATGAGTTCTTAGTTGAGATGCCTGTGAGGATGAATTTTAACACACACATGCTCAGAGTTGCCCCCCTGCCAACAGATCTCCCAGGAGGCATGACAATGCCAGCTCTAAACAACCTCAAAGAGTGTGATGATGAATGCTAATTCACTCTGTCCGCCATATTAGAGGAGCTCCTGCATCCTGGAAATATAATTATTTGAATGTGTAGCTGACCGTGAGAATGTCCTCCACCTCTCTGCCCCTGTAATAATGATCCCAGACTACCTATCTTCTCTACTGTGAATGATTTTATCATTTACAGTTTTACAGACATTCCCTTTTATTCACACACATTTTCAGGAAACAGAAAAAGTAATAGGGTCTTCCAACTAGAATTAAAGCTGGTTAGCGCTTGGTTTTTTGTTGTTTTTGTTGTTTGTTTGTTTTTTACATTGGTACTTGAGCCACACTTTTTGCACCAAACATGAAAAGTTGTCATGATACATGATAGCTGAATAACTACCATCAACATTTGAATTAAAGAGACAGTGCAGACCATGATGTATATTTTAGATGTAATTAGCATGCTGACTCAGAGGAGAGGCGTGATTAGCTGAATAAAGACTCCCTGTGGATGTTGCCAACAAGCACAAACACAAATACACATTCTGCATCTGACAGCATTTGCACTTGAACTACAAGTCTAGCAGCACTTAAAGTGATAATTCACATACTGTGACATTTCCATTTTCTTGTGTGTAGTGCTGGTTTTATCCTCCACTCTTTCAGAGTTTTCTGTTTTCTTTACAGTGATTGGAGTCAACCTTCTACAACATTTTCTGTCATATTTCAAAAGGTGACAGGAAATGTGAAAATGACATGGCAGGCACGTTACAGTGGTAGTGTTTCAGTTACCAGTACAAGTAAAAAAAGCAAGGAATTAAAGATACATTATCAGAGCTTTAGTGAGCCAATCAAGAACAGCAAAGACAACAGGAAATACAGTTCTTGTTACTTGTAGAAAAAGCTTATGTAATAACGTATGTCATAACGTTACATATGATGGTTTGTACAACTTTAGGTCCCAAACATCTCAAATGTAAATAAACACAGAGTACATTGATTTTCAAATCCCAGATAATATTCAATCCAGCCATTGTTTCATACCAGCTACATGTGGAGACTGTCCCAACTACTCAGGCAAAAGACGGGGTATACCCTGAACAAGTCGACTGGTAATCAAATATTTCTTTGAATGGAAATGAAACATATTTTGCCATGAAAGACATAGAAATCTACGTGTACCTCTGTCATAATTGAGTTTGCTCAGCAGGTCTGTCGAGCAACCCTCTGTTGAATCTAATCAATTATGCCGAAAAGTATTTGGGAGCCAATCAGATCAGATCAGATCTTTGTAGAGTCTCTGAGAAGGCTTAATGTGATGACAACAGAGTTGTAGTAAACAAATGAGAAGGCTGGATGAGGTCCACCCCATTTAAAAAATGGTAATAGACATCTGGTAAACTTAGTTCAATGATAAAGGAAGCTATTCAAGAAGTAATCTGAAAGTGATTATGTTCCATCCATCCATTATCTATACCCACCATTTCCTGTACAGGGTCACAGGGGTCTGCTGGAGCCTATCCCAGCTCACTTTCGGCAAAAGGCAGGGGTCCACCCTGGACAGGTCACCAGTCCATCACAGGGCAGTGATTATGCAACACATTCTCACTCCCTTACCGTCATATATTGACGCTTGGGCAACACCCCTGTGCGTCACAGATTGACGCGAAAGGTACTCCTTTTTCGTCATTAATTGACGCGGGGGTTGTGGGTGAGTTTTGGGGG
>JBAMYA010042784.1:0-14043 GCA_037176975.1 Arrhamphus sclerolepis
TATATATATATACACATATGTAAATGTCAGTGTTTGTGTGTGTGTTTATGTATCTGCACAAATAGATACTCAAAAATCTTGCGCATCAAAGGGCATTAGATGTGAAGCACTGTTGCTGTAATATAAATTTTGCTAATTCATTTCCCTTGTGCATCTCCTAACAAAGCCTCTTAAAATCATCGACTGATAATGAAGCTCATTAGTGCAGCTTCGTTCTACCCATTTCCTCCTCTGCAGCTTACTTATTCTTGACAAGCAACACTAACAAACAGCTATGGATCTCATCGAGGAATTTTTATTTATTTTATACAAGAAATGTCAGACAAGGGATTATTATTATCTTTACAGCACTGGAGCATAAAGATTAGCATAATTAAATTGATTTTTGATCATTTCATTTTAATAGTGGTATTACCATTCAGCATTATATTGTTTTCAAATGAACACCACTAATAACGCGTCCAGTTTTTTTTTTGTTTGTTTTTTTTTATTTCTTATGCTGACACTGTTTAATTAAGCGACCTTCCATCAAATGATACAAAACAAACAAACAAAAGCAAAAAATTGGCTTTATTTTGGGATTATCTGACAGCCTTCACATACACATACAGAACTAATCATGATGAGTTAAACATCTAAATAAAGCCACTTTTTTTTGGCACTGGGAGGAAATAGTATTATGTGACTCATGATGCATGAATCAATTCATAATTTAATGTGACAAACACGTCTACATTTAATTGACCACCTCCAATCTGTTATTACTGATTAAAACACAGTAAAAAGAATCTGCACAAAATTCATCAGAAGGCAGAAGTCATAATGTTTTGACAGCAGTTACAGCAAAATCACACAACTTCTGTTAGAACTGTGAGCACAGTAATATTGACTCAGTCGGACCTGAGCTCCACAAGTGCTGTTTATGTGTTGTCAGCTGGCAACTAATGAATTCCTGCAGCGTTCCGCACTAATGAATGTCAAGGTGCCACAGGTTCCGGTGGTGAGCAGGTGTAAAAACTAATGAAATCTCTAAGACCAGCCAGAGCTAAATATCAAATTGTAAAAATGCAGGCTTTCTCTGGACTGCGTTACGTCTTTCTTCTCTGTGTTTGGGGTGATTTTGTTAAACAGAACTGCCAATTACGTCTGCTTTATGTCGTCAATATCATGTTTTCATTACACCGATGCAAGGTATAATATGGATCTCTTGTCATAGCCGAGCGTTTAACCCTTGAGATATGTCATACCAAGAGTAGCATTATTTTCAATGGTCAATCACTCCACTGTAATTAGATTCTCCCTCAGTTTTGGCTGACATTCTCCCCCAGCTTGATACTGGGCATTTGTCTGTGATAATACTATAAAAACAATTCTATGACAGCTGAAATTGAGTTTATGCCTTTCTCATTTTTAGTAAAACAGAATGGGCGGTAACTGAATCAATGCTACCATCTAATACCATTTCTTCTCAGAGCTGAAATTATGTAGTACCATATAATAACATAGTGGACATAACCAATGTATTCAGGCTTGCTCCCATTATTCTTTTCTTCCAGCCCATGTTTTTCTACCTTGTGTGAAAACTACCTTTCATAATTGTTTTTCTTCTAGTTAACTTTCCCTTTGTGTATTCCAAAACACACACATACTAACTCACAGGTGTATTTTTTTCCTGCCAGGGAAACTGTCATTTAATTGCCCTTTTCTGACACCAATCTTTTGATGTAAAAGGTGTAAAAGAAAGAAGACGATATGCAGCAGAAAACCTATTTATAGTGTTTTTCTTTTCTTTTTCCCTTGCTTTACGGCAGAATGTGTGGGCATGACAGGAATCTGCAGTGCATCTTGCTTTTACTGATGTGCGAAAGTTATTAACCTTCGGTTTTAATGTATATCTTATGTTGAGGTAACATAAGTTCCATCTTGCTTTGGCTGAAGTAAAACTGTGTTGTTTTTTTTAAATACTGTATCACCCAGGCTCTTAAAGCATAAACTACTTGTTTAACTAATGTAGTTCCTTAGGGTAATGACTACTGCTGTCTGATTATTCATAAACCCTTTGGCTCTTAGTCTAATAGACCAGCATCAATGAAATGTTTTTTGGCAAAATTGTAAGTATGAGCCATTGTTAGAGTTACTAAAGCCAAGTTGTTCACCAAATCTGTTGCCCAAGCAAGTCCAGTGGGTCATGGTGCCCAAGAAGCGCCAAACTGTTAATTTATTAAAATAACAAAATGTCTCTCACTGTTTTCCTGGAACAAAATACACCCTGCAGTTAGATCAAGCACACCAACAGAAATACATACATAAACTAAGTATCAGTTAAAAATATGGTGCTCTGTATACTTCTTGCAAACCTTTTGAGTCATACTCTTTTGTAATCCCAAGTAAGTTGTAACTAAGCTGTGCAGATAAAGTATACTAAAGGATGTATTGTGTTGCCACAGTAACTGACATGTATTCAACTCGTGATTCAAAAATGGTATAAACCTGCTTCGTGTCAGGTCCCTGTTGCTTATCGTCATCCTTTAGATGAAATTGTAGATTTGAAGATGTTTTGAAGATGTTTCCCCCTGCCAATAGAAGAAATTGAAATTGTGAAAACTTGAGAAAGACTAAAATGACACCCTTTCACATGTAAAGATAGATGATGTGAAGATGTAAGGGAACTTGCAGTTGTCACCATTTAAAGAGCTACAACCAGATTTCTTTGTGAATCACAGAGCAAAACTGCAAACAGGGTCAAGGAATGACACAGTCTGCAGACTGAAGACTAAAGATTCCTGACAATATTAAACATGTTTGATTTTGTACTAACACCAAGATGCAGAAAAGGCCACAGCGTACAACTAAGATAATGGGAAAACGTCCCAACTCAAGCACGACTTCATGATTTTCTTTTGACTGTGGAAATTTGTCTGAGACCCTGAAACCGCTTGAAAAATCATCAAGTTTAGGGGTTGGCATCACACTGCTAATATCAGCTATAATTGATTCATTTATTGGCATCAGCAGCACAGAATATTCATCTATCAAGTTTCCCTCTGCTCAGGGTCACCGTGGAGATGGGGCCAAACCCAGCTGCCACTGGGTGAGGGATGCAGCACATAGAACTTTTATCTTCTGTAGTCAATAAAAATAACTTTGTTTTGACTTGAGGATAAAAATATAGTCACATACATGGGTACATGAAAAAAGTGACCCCTGGCTGGGCTGAGAGGGACATGTTTGAGTTAGTTTTATAACATGTGTGAAATAATTAAGAGCAAAAAGGGCATGCAATTGTGAATGTAGGCTCTAAAGGGTTCATGTTTCACATTTGTACAAAAAGGGCTGATATGTATGCAAATCTGTAGTGTTCTAGTGAGATAATAGAATTTCCTGCAAAATGCTAAAGGCTTGAATCACCATCTTTATCAGTATGTCTTTCTCAGAAATTGCATACCACTTGAATTTGGATTTGTGTCAAGCAATTCAAGTGTCTCTTCTTTTTTTTTCTTTTTTTGAATAAGAGCTGTGCCAATATAAATGACTCCTGGAGTGCCTCAGAAAGTCTGGATCTGTATCTACAATATGTATGCATTGTATAATGAGGATTCAAAGGGAGTGAAGAAAAGCACAGATGTGTGCAGATCTATTTTTGCCAGCAATAATTCCTGTATTTAGGCACAGACAGTCATTGAAGAAGAGTGATAAAAATATGCTGCTTTCTTTCAGCTTTTTACAGTCCACAAATCCCTTGAAAGACAAGTTTTCTTCTCTGAGAGATGGAAAGTTCTGTCTGCGCAATCCTGATGCAAATAGAAGAAGATCAGAAGAGTTCTTGAATTTTCTACATGAATTACTGCCTTTACTTTAGTTTGCAACAAACATATTTGTTTTCATATTTCCTGTCTGCATTGGCAGGTGCTGCTTGAAGACACTTCACTCCTTGTAAAGGTCAAGGCCGTGGCCCCTGCTGGACGTTCCCTCTTTGCTTGTGACTTGCTGTGATGACTTGTGGCAGTATCATCTGCTGCAGCTCATTTACTATCCAACATCAAAGAGAAAACACCACGACAGCTGTGAGTCCATCCACGACAAACACTGATCCCCTCTTTTGCACACACCAGGGCTCATGCACATTCTTGTGCACGTCTATTAATCTAATCTTTAGGCAGAAAACAGGCTTCATTAGTGAGACCTGTGGCGTGCTCCTCATAATGCTGATTTTCATGTCTGTTTGATGCATTTGTGCTGTTATTCTTCCTGGCACTTCAGCCCTGTAATTGTGATCCCTCAAGGTGGCGAGAATGATATTAGGCTGACAAACGCGATTTTTCCCTCTGCCAATCTGTAAGGTAAGATAATGGAGAGTAATGTTTAACTACCTTTGTAACTTATTGACTTTTGAATTAAAGCTAATAAATCAGATTAAAAGTTGAAATGAGCTGCATATAAACTCCAAAGGAAAGCCATGTCCATCCTTGGAGGCAGCAGACATGAGCCACACAGGAGGCTGCTCTAATCAGTAGCAGTCTGCTCAATAAGAACACTTTAGACATGCCCAGAAAATTTATTTGTGCAAGCCTGCACCCGTGTAGGATCAATAGCAATTAGAGGCATTGTTGCTTCTCTCACCTGGTCAGTATTGACAGATATATTAAAGAACTTCAGGGGGTCCCAGCAGACGATGCATTTTGCAAAGTTCATCTCCCATCATGTTAATCTGAAGAAGTTCTTGTTTTATCTATTGGGAGTTTGAGTAAATCTAAACCTTTTAGCAATATTAGTCACTCCAAGGAAGAAGACTTTTAAAAAGTGGAGGACGAAGTGAA
Source organism: Arrhamphus sclerolepis (assembly GCA_037176975.1). Lineage (NCBI taxonomy): Eukaryota > Metazoa > Chordata > Actinopteri > Beloniformes > Hemiramphidae > Arrhamphus > Arrhamphus sclerolepis. The sequence goes on from JBAMYA010042784.1 coordinate 4,818, forward strand.
AATACTTTGCAAAGGTTTTCTCGGTGAACCCACAGCCTCATGAGGTCTGGTGGTGTCGCTGAGCAACAGAACTTATTGCTTTTCTGAAAGTATATTTCGTCTCCCGCTTCGTTTCCACGAGCTGGGGAGTCGTTTGATACCTGAAATGTAACACAGCAGTGGGCATGACAAGTGTCCACTTTTTTTCTTTACTCTCTTTCTTTATGCATCACTTCATTTGTTTGGGCAAAGCAGAAAAGTTCAAAAAGGGCCTGGAGCAAAGAGCAAATTAGCTGTGCCGAGAGCAAAAGTGCCTCTTCTCTTTGAGCAACCCAAGGCTTCAATTTGGCATTTCTGGGGGATTTCATTGATCTAAAACGGAGAGAAATTCTACAGAATGTAGTTTTAAATTACCTAAGTACCTTTTAATTCATTTAAAACCTTGACCGAGACTTTGTTTTTTGTTTTGTTTTGTTTTTTAAATCTGATAAATTAAAGAAAACATTTGACTATATAGGGGAGTCAATGAAAAAAAACAACAATAGTGCATCTTGCTTCCTCTCAGCAAGTGCAGTTACTTTGAAAATTGTGACTGGAGATACCAAATATGTTTCTCTATTTATATTCAGCGGATCTCAGGTACGGATGCAATCAGCAGGGGAATTTAGTTCATAAGGATGTGGTTGAGAGAGAATAGTGCCAGTCTTGTACTGACACCGTCTATTTGTATTTAAGAGGTCAGACAATAATCTTATAATAATAATATTGTTGGTTATGGATTGTTTGGTTGCAGTAGAGCCTTATCATAATGTGTGTTAATCGTAAATGTCTCTCTGTTTTTCAGTAACACTGAAGAGGTAAAAAAAATAAAATAAAAATGCAATACTGCACACATTAGCTTTCAGCTTGTTGCTTAGGGATGTATATTTGCCGTGTTACGCAACTTGTTTTTAAAACCGGCCCGGCAACACTCCAGCACTCTCCAAGAAACATGGAGGAAGCAGCAATGTCTGCAAAGCGTGAGGAGGAATTGGTTAGTAAAAGAAAAAGCAGTGGTTCTGTAATTTGGAGATCGTTCGGGTTCAAAGTATCAGATGAGCAAAAAAATCAAGTTATATGTAAAAAGTGCCATAAACAAGTTACAGCCGAGGGTGGAAGCACTACAAATCTTTTTCACCACCTGAAACAGTGGCACAAACTGCAGTACAAAGGGTGTGTAAAACTGCATGCCACAGAAGCACCAGTTACAACCCGAAAAAGCTCCAGCTCTGAAAACAAAGCTTCATTTTCCTGCAGTGTACCTTATGAAAAGAAAAGTGACAAGTGGTGTACTATAACTAAAGTGGTGTCCTATCACATTGCTAAATATATGGTCCCTGTTGCAACTGTGGAACAAGCTGGATTCAAAAAGCTAATGAAACTTGGGACCCAAGATATGAGCTTCCCAGTCGCAGCTACTTTGCACGAGAAGCTCTGCCACAAATGTATACAGGAGCCAGGAAGAGCCTTGCTGACTGGCTTGCTAACATGACTGATTTTGCATTGACTTTTGTGATCAAGCAGGACATGTGAACCTTACATGAGCATGACAGTTCACTTCATTGAAGCCTGGGAGATGAAAACAGCGTGTCTCCAAACAAGCTTTTTCCCCCAGGATCACATATCGCAACATAGAGGCTAGCTGAGGCCCTGCAGGATGCAATTGCACGGTGGAAACTCAAAGAAAAGTATCTGGTTGCTATAACAACAGTCAATGTGAGCAGCGTTGTCAAAGCGGTTGAGCTGAACGAGCGGCTGAGGATGAGTGTTGTAAGGAGTGTTCAGATATGTTACTTTAAACAAAGACATATTAAAATGTTTGTTTTTTTCTTATTTCCATTTGTGTTTTATGCTGCTGTCTTGGCCTGGTCTCCATTGAAAAAGGTATTGTTAAATAAAAGTTGAAGTAAAGTCACTCCGAATTCAGAACTATATAATTAGATTGTTGGATAAGAATTAGTGATGTATTGATGCGTTCATTATTTTAATTTTACAGCTGGTAAAGGTGAGGTAATTATAACCTTAAATTGCTGGTTAGCCTGTTGATATCATCAAGAAGGCCTAAACATTGTGGAGTTTTAGTGGAATAGAAATATGAAGTAGCATTAAAAAAAATAATAATACCAAGAACAAATTCGAAATTTACAGACAGTATAGTCATCATTTTAATTATACAAAAATAATAATACACAAAAATCACTTGTAGGATTAAAATTCTGAAAATATTTGATATTTATGATTAGGACTGGTGTTGATTTTAAAAATTAAGCTATGAAACGAGAAAATAAAAATGTAGAAGATTTCTAAAGCTTGATTTTGGAAAGCACTTAGTTGTATGAGTGCGTTAAAGTGAAACCAGAGTCAAATTTCTCACATAAGCCCAATTCATTAATAGTTTTTTTTATGATTCTGACAGGACATAGAATGAATGACAAACGTGTCACCTGGACCATTTCTCTGTGCAGGAGAATTGTAAGCAGTTTTTCGTACAGCTGGAAGAAAATGAGACATCTTGCTGAAGTCCAGATTCAGCTGGGTCTGCCATGTCACCAACTCATAACTGAATCTGCCACATGCTGGGGATCAAGCCAGATAGCCTGGAGAGTCCTGGAGCAGGAGCACTGGTCAAAGTCCTATCTGGTGACAAAAAAAATCAGGCACCTTGTCCCTACCTTCCATCCATCCATTATCTATACCCGCTTTGTCCTGTGCAGGGTCACGGGGGTCTGCTGGAGCCTATCCCAGCACACTTCGGGCACTTTGTCCCTACCGGGCAGGACTTAAGAGGTCCTAGAAGCAGTCCAAAAGGTCCTGAAACCTCTCCAGGATTTTACCCCAGGATTTTTGTAAGGTGAGGAGTATGTCACTATCATATGTGAAACCTGTGCTGCACCTTTTTAATGAAAGTCTGCTGACACATGAAGAGGGTGATACTGAGCTTTGCAAATCGATCAAGACCAGCATAGTTGAGCACCTCAACAGCAAGTATTCTGACCTAGCCACGACTGACCTATTGGAGATGGCTTCATTTTTGGATCCACGGTTCAGGGCCATCAGAGCTGATCAGAGCAGGTGACAGCTGCCTTACGTGTGCCCACTGTGCCTGAGCCTGCAGATGGAGAAGCAGCTGCAGCAGTTGCACCAAAAGCTAAGAAGACACTTGCAAGCTTCTTCAAGCAGCGCACAGCCTCCAGCACTGCACCAACCAAGAGAGGGGCTATTGAAAATGAACCGTCAAGCTACTTGCAGTCAGCAAGTGTGGAGAGTGACACTGATTCCATCAAGTGGTGGAAGGATCATGAAGTTGTCTTTCCAGCTCTGAGCTACCTGGCAAAAAAGTATCTCTTGGTACCAACTACCAGTTCACTCTCTGAAAGGGTTTTCAGCTGCAGTGGCAATATCATGACCTGCCACAGAGCATCGCTGAAGCCGGATGCCGTTGACGTTTTTTGTTGCACAAAATCTTTTAAACGAAGGAAAACACGCTTGTCTGTCTTTAACTGTCTACCTCAAGACAGCAATACTGTTTATGAAAGTAATAAAAGAGGAGAAAATGTTTCTTGAGCTGATGATGGTCTGTTTCTTGTGTAACTAGTTGAGACTGTTCAAATAAGAAACTGAGTTAACAAAATAGCTGATGTTTAATTATTGTTTTTCTTAAAGTAAGCACATTATTTTGTTCTCTTTACAAATAAAGGCTGCCCTTACTGGGGTTTGTCATATTTTGTTATTTTGTAATCTTCATTATTTGCATCTGTGGATTTGTTAGAAAGAAGAAAACCTGTAATTTGATTTTATAAGGCAGTTATCAAACAAAAAAATGGCTATATTGTACTTTTCTTATATAAATATATTTATTTCATAAAGAGATTGGCCTATTTTATTTTATAGGCTATTTTTATTTAAGTTGTTTTTTTTTATTATTTAAATATACACCATATGGAGCACTGATTTCAAAAAGGTACCCCTGTTATGCAGTATCTATGTATAAATTTTATTATTTGAACAACTGAGCATTTATTCATGAACCAGGTGAAGCAGGCTTTGACAGAATATTTGCTCTCACTTTGTGGAAAAAATATCGGGAGTCTAAATATATAGGGATATGACTTTTGGTCCATATCGCCCAGGCCTAATTCCAATGCTCTTTGTGCACTTTCAACATGCTGTACAAATAAATGGATCGACGTACTGGTTAGTCTGGTGAGAAGGAAATTTGAAGAACTGGTAAAAATTTAATCAATGCATCAACAAATTTGCCCACACACAGACATAAATAGGCTTCATCAGCATCGTCACAGAATGTGGGAATCCTCCTTTCCTGCTGCTGGCAACAATACAATATATTACAAAAACAGAAGTGGGGAAAACAGCTACTTGTTTCTGTTTTTCATGTAAACAAGTGGGCATCTCTCTGCTGGCTTTATATAATGAATCATGTTTATTCATTTCAGAAATATTTTAGAAAACACATTCCAGACTGGTGAGATGGTGCTACGTGCAGAGCTTTATATAAATGACCTGTCCAGCACTCCAACAGACACTGTCATTTTAAATTTGCATCGCTGTCCTAAATGCAACTTATTTCCAAAGCAATTTATTTTCAGTGATGAAAATCATTTTGATATTGCTGCAGCTCATTTGTCTTGTTTTAGAAATTGGCTTAAAAGGAAGAGCTGAAGCTAGTATCACATGCCATGTTTAGATAAATTAGTTATGAATTATTTTCTTAAAAAGCTGCCAAGCTTCAGTGTCATTTCTCTGAGCTCCACCCTTTAGCATGGACAAGTTTCTTTTCTGGGAAGAGTAAAGGGTGAGAGGATATGAGAAAGCGAAGTTCAAATGGGCTCAAATGGTTATTTAATGGAAATAACCTGGACGAAATCATCCTCAGAGGATGAGTCACACAGGAACTGGCCCATCCCATGAGGCCTCCACTGGGCAGTGCTTTATTACCTATGCCCTCCAGGAGTTGAGTGGGATCTAAGGAGCTACCACAAACCGGGCTTTTTAAGGCTTTACTTTGCCTGATGCCTCTGAAAATGCTTCTTAGATACTCGGCACTCAGCTCGCCAATCGCTTGTTTGCATAAGAGCCATTGTTATAAATAAACATGTCTGGTGGAGGAGGCTAGAACAGAAGTTGAGGAGGGTACAGTGGAAAGGAGAACAAGAAGAAAATTGAGGGTGATTTATTCTGTATGGTTTATCCAAGAAAATTATTTTTTAAAAGAGCTCCAAGTCTAAAAGTGCAGGGAAAACATCCTGGCTTCCTTATGAGGTTATTTATAATGTATTGTTTTTTAAATGAATTATATATTCAGATGTCTGTTTCACTGTGAGGAAGCCTGCGCTCACTTGAAGGAGAAAAACAATTTATCAAATTCGTGTTACATGAAAAAGTATTAGATTAGGGAGAGATGGATATGAGATGCAGATACTGTGAAGGCAAAAGCAAAGTCAGTCTAAAACGTAAATCAAACACACAAAGTAAGCTCCTTTTCAATTTGAGCTCGAACACTCCAACACATATCTAAAACATGACACAATGTGGGCTCACCCAGAAGATAAAATGTACCATTACCTGGGATATTAGGCTTTTTCAAATCTTTTCTACAGCGTGCTTCGTTACTTCATAGTTTAATATGTACAGGTTTGTGAACACATCTTGCAAAGCAGTTTATGTCTGTTCTGACTCACTGGAGGAGTCAGTGCTGTCCTTGAGCCAGGCTTAAGCTGCTGCTCAGTGGATATGGAAAAAGAATGCCATCTTATAGTATGTGCATCTATCAACATAGCCTCAAATTTCTCTTAATATTAATGAAGGTGACTTCTTTGCTCTGGTAAAGATTTACATTTACAGACAATAGAAACAGCTTTTGAAGAGGTTCTGATCTCTTGTGCCTATCAATCTAACTGTTGATGAGGGAAACAAAGAAAAAAAAAAGTGCAGCATGTCATTTGATGCTGTTTCTTTTGTCAATGTGACCTAACACACAGCAGGATGAGAGATGGTGAAACAAATTCTTACAAAACACACACACACACACAAACACAATAGAACAAGTAATGGCATCGGCTAAAACAGGTGAGGAGGTTTTCTGTATAATGTGTATATGTGAATGAGTGTACTCGCTCTCACCCAGTGTCAGCTGGGGCAGGTTTCAGTCCCCTGCGAGCCTGAAGAAGATGCAGTTAGAATGTGGATGGATGTCAGTCATGTCCGTCTGTTTTTTGTTTTGTTTTTTTGTTTGTTTTTTGTGTGTGTGTTCATTTGTGCAGGAGATTACGTTTATGCACGAGTGTGACAGTTTAATTGGTACAAGAGGTCAGTAACACAGGATAATAGTACTGTTCAACTTTTTGCTGCTTTTGTCATGATTCATTTGCTGTCAAGCTGCCAGAGAGCAGTGGACAGACAGTAGTCATACAACTCTTGGGGCCACTCAGGGCCTGCAGCCTTGATACAGAATCTCCATCCATTCTAGTTTAAGTCCGCCGAGTCCTTTGTGTGCATGGGATGTGGTTTGAAACAGGAGTACAACGTGCCTCAGTAATGTGATGTGGGTGCAATTTAGCTACAAGAGGGGATGACATAAAATCCCACACACTTGATTAGATCTGAAATGGGTACGGCTGAGTGACCACGGTAGAATTTATAAAATGTTGCCTCAGTTTTATATGACAGTTTTATATGATTACCTGCTTACCCTTACTCAGATTTGATTGGGATAATATCAAGATTTATGCTTTAAATGCCCAACAGGTCAAGCTCAGACTACTGCTTCCTACTTTTTGTCACATTGAAAGTACTTGGTTAAGTTTCGGTAATTGAATCACTTAGTTAAAATCGAGAAAGCATGCTTAAGTATTAAAATATCTCTCACTTAACACATCCATGTGGGAATCATGACACATTGCATCTGCTCTGCATGTATTTAACTTAAATGAACTGAAATGGACATATGGCGTTTGCTATTATTGGTCCAGCAGCACTTCTACTGATTTGTTTCTCCATCGAGAAAACCACTGCGCACATGGGTTGGTCCAATTACTTTTTCTGTCACATTGTGGCTGAACTTATTGTAACAAGCATTCATATTATAACCACATATAAGGACAGACCCTTTGGGATGATGATGCCATGGTTTAAGGTTCCCATTTTGTGTTTGTTTTTTTCTTTTACTCTCTTTTATTATCATGAAATGCTCCTTGTGGATTTTAGTTAGTTTTTCTTCCTGTACTCCAGACCAGTATCTTGCCAGCTTATTGTCCAAAGCTTTTTTCAGTTTATCATCAGTCCCCGTGTAATTAAACTCTCTGGTTTGTGTTCTTATTGCCAGTTCAACTTTGAATCTTGTCAGGCTTTCAGTTTGTTTTTTGTGTTTACCTGCAAAGACTTTCATCCCAGGGTTCTCTTTAATTCGTCCCCCAGGGAAAGGCCCTATGGCTGCATACTGTCTGCCTTCTTATTGCAGTGGTATCTGTTTGCTCTCTAGCAGCGGTCGTCTCTCTTGCTGTTTGGGAGCTCTCTCCCAACGTCTCAGCTGATGTAAACATCCCTCACACACGTAGTAAACTTACTAAGTTACTGGTATAAAAAATACACAGGAGACACGTTGCTCTGAACTCAGTGCACTGCACTCGCTCGCTCGCTTCAGTGAGGAGGCGTCGCTCTCTTTATTTTACATTTTACCAGGAACACTCACGTAAAAAAAACAAAAAAACAACAGCTATTAGGGATGTGCATGTTAAGATCGTTTACAGTAGAAGAAAAAGTAAATCCATAGTGTTGGTTTATTAAGACACACAAGCAGAGGATTCATTTTCAAGTCCAGTCTTGAAATCTTAGTCTATAATTCCTTTTTTCCTGTCTTTATTTTACCTTTCTTTGCTCAGATGTTACAGTGCCCTACATTGTTGAACATAAAAAGTGTATTGGCAAACGTCAAACTTAATTCCAAAGCTGCTCGATATATTAGCAGTAAGCTGGTACAGCTGGCTCGACTCGTATTTTTCTGTTTTGTGTTCCTCAAATTACTCACAAACCACCGGAGTGTCAAGTTGTAGTTTCGCCGTTTTATTTCTTGTTGCTGAATCCAGCTACTTCTATTAATACACATCCAAGCTTTTCTTGGTTTTTATAACGATCCACGACATCTTAAAATAACGGTAACACATCAGAACTAAGGGTCAAAAAGCCTTTTTTCCCTGTACCTATTAGCACACTGTTAATCCACATTCTTTTTTCTTCTCAAAGGTCCTTCAGAATGAAGCAATGCATGTGAGCAGCACCTACTTCAGGTGGTATGGTAGATTTGAAAAATATGAAATAATGTCACAACAACCAAAACCACTCTAAACATGCTCTAATCTAAAATAAAATCTCAACTTTCTTTAACACAATATTGGCTCCTACAAAAAGAACCAGGTTCAGGTTGGGCAATAAAATATTTAGTTTAGGTTTGGAAAATGTTATGCATACACATAAAGATACACTTTACTTTTAAACACAAAAGAATATTCCATGTTGCCATGGTGACATGCCCCACTGTTGTTCTATTCACCTGTTCAGAAGATCCAAAAGTGATGCTTTCAGGGCATCTGGTGGGTTTACAACCAACCGACTGTCAGTGTGTGACGAATCAGGAGCAAGACTGGGTTATTCTCTGGGGTCTTTCATCTCCGACTTCCTATCTGCATATCTGTCTCCATGACTGATTACTTGTGTCTCAGCTTATTTAATAAATGCTGCCTTTTGGACTTTAATTGGTATTTGTCCTGCATCTCCACACCCTCACAGATGTATTACCCGAACAAATAACATGAAGCAAATTTGTTATCAAGTCTGTGGTAGTCAGAGGATTTTTTTTGTTTTGTTTTTTAATCTTTTTCTTTCAAAAAAAACAAAACAATAAAACAACAATAATATTAATTCTATCATATACCAGCAAATCCCATGATTGAAGAAATATTGCCACTGGGGTCTATTTCCAACTTCCTGTCGTCACCTGTTCTTTCAACACTTCCTGATTTTTCCTTTTTTTGTTAAAAACACATTTGGGAACAACAACTATTCACACGCTCACTCACACCTAGGGACAATTTAGGAACACCAATTCACCTAACATATTATACTGAATTTAGAGATAGCTGGGGCCATATAGGCCACTTTGTACACTTAGATGATTCTGATTGGATGTTACAGG
>JBAMYA010042785.1:0-14041 GCA_037176975.1 Arrhamphus sclerolepis
AAAGCACCACTTCCAGACTGTCTGATAGGAAGTATTACCATGATGAAATTATTACTTTGCAACTAATGTTTCAAATACATAACAGAACTTTAATAACCACAAGGGATTACATAATTGAATAAATGTATGTTCAGAATCACCAACGTCAGCAACTGAAAATACAAATGGAATTTAGTTTGAGTGCAGCCAGGTGCACATATTTTGTTGTTAACTGCATAAAAGTGGCCTAAGTGTTTATCAGTACTCATAAATCTAAGCCTAAAGGGATGTACCTCCAGTGTTGAGGGCATTTACATTTACACTGCAGTATTTCCATTGTATTATAGTATAAGTTCCCTAAGCTGGTGTGTATGTGCTTTGAGTCACTTAAACAGCTTGCATTAGTCATCACAATCTCTTAAGGCCGCATAAATGTTTTTACCGTCTTAACACTTGATTTCCGTCTGTCTAAACAAGCGTGCAGACACTGAGCTTCTCCAGGTACTGACAACATGCATTCAGCAGTCATAATTTAAGATTGTAAATAGCATTTAATAGTATTCTAACTCTAAAAATATTTAAAATAGTGATAACTCCAGTCAGACTGATGTTGAGCCATCTGCAAAAAGTCCTAGCGCCAAAGAAAAGAAAAGTGAACGCAGCTAACATAAAGAGACCACAAATATATCTATTTGTAAAACTTATCTACACAGCATGAATCAGATGAGATAATGATCTTATTTGTTTTCAGGGAATGAAAACATTATTACCCTTTTCCATCTTTGCCTAGGGCAGGGATAATTTAGAGCTGTTAACAAGAGTGTTTTGCTTAACTGACTGAAATAAATGATGCACGACAGGATGGCTAGATTTTCCTTGAAAACAATCGTGCCCGCTTCTCTCCAGTCTGTGGCTGACCACTTATGTGCCATCATGGGATTACAGCTACTGCTCCTCTGTGCAGTGCAACCACACTGTTGTTAAAATCAATGCATGTACCAGAGAGGTGCATGGAGTGCCCCATGTAATTTTTTTTATTACATTTAAGACACAAGCATGAGCACTTCATGTAGTTTCTATTTAAATAAAATGACAGGCAGAAAGCATCATTGTGCACTTCTCGTAGACACTTCACTAATCTTCTATGTTCATTCATTCCGTAATACAGTTCATGAATAAATTAAGCCTTAGGAATTAGATTTCATCAAGTCAACAATGCAGTTCAAAGTGATGTCTACACTCACCTCTAGGACATGTTATGTTTTGTTTTTGTTTCTTGTTTTTTTATTTTGGTTTTTGTTTTACAAATGTTTCATGTTTTTGAAGATTTTGGATATTGCTGAATATTTTGTTGCAGTTAAAGCATTGCTTTCCAATAAATCAATTTATGACAAGGATATGTTATGAAAAAGTGAGATAAAATTAAATTTCCATTACCTATTAATTTCTTTTTACTGCAAATTTTTAGTTTGCTGCCAGTTTGCATCCACGAACCAACTTTAAACCCGAGGTGCCTCCATCAGAGGTGAGGTAAACCTACCTGAAGAGGTGCCAGCAGCCTGTGACACTGTAATTTCCATCGTATGCACTCACAACTTCAGTAGACGTCCTGTGTTAATAAGTTTCTCAAGGATCACTTGTACAATGGCAAAAAGCTGTCCAACATCATGAACCTGTCATTCCCTCAGCGCAGCACTTGGAGCTGTGAAACAGCCCAGGCGCCGCACTGAAGATGAATAGGTGGAGTTTGAAATGTTGACAGGCAAAGAGGGGCACAACATTAAACTCTGAGTCTATTGATCGCAGGCTATTGATTGGACGGAACTGCTGCTGTTTGAAGCATAACTCACTTCAGATGAGGGTTTCTCCATGATCTATTTCACTGACAACGAAATTATGATAATGCAAGATAACCTCAACTTTCTTAGGGATGGGTAAGGGATAGGTAAAATATTATCTTCTGTCAAAGTCAATAAATGTTTTATTTTAACAACTCTTATTTGCCTCAATTTTAGTTCAAGTCAGTTATTTCTGGTGTTATTGAAGTTGAAAATTTATTCAGACAGGTATGTTCTGATCCACCTGCCTTTGTTTGTTCAGCGACAGGAAACTTTCAGCAATCAACCCATTAATTGATATATGTAGTAGTTGTAATGGATGAAGAAGATCATTTACTGCCGTGGTGATTGTTAGACTCCGCTTGGCCACAGTGTGGCGCTACTGTACCAGTTGTTTCAGATCGAGTCGAGGTGCGTTCAAATCCTCCTATACAATACTATTTTATGAGTAAGAGCAAGTAACACTTCTGTTTGTTTGTCTTTTGTGTGTGCGGGGGGGGCGAAAACACTTAATCTGGTCGTCTTTTAATGTAAAAAAAAAAGCGTATATATATTGATTGTTTAATGCCTCCAGTTTTTATTGGATGGCAATATGAGTCTTGAATAGTTGTCATTAACGCAATGGCATTGAACGCAACTTCGCAGATTTGTCAGCAGACCAAAACAAACGCAGAAGGAAAAGTATTTTGTTCACGGCATCCGAGCCTCAAACGTTTACTTTTCAAATGTCGAAAAGATTAAACAAGAGGTGCAAGGCGGAATTATTTATTATTGCTTGGCTTGTAATGATAGTTGGCTAGAGCGCTTCTATTCCCATGGCTAACAGCAGCCGTTAGTAGCTAACGGTAACGTTATGCCCAATGAAGCAGCGGCAGTTGGTGGGAGTAGAATCTGCCACTTCTTTTGCCTTATCTACCACCCCAGCAACTTTAGACCGACCGGCCGGTTAGTTAGGTAGCTAGTTGGGTTAAACTGAGAGACTGACTACATTTTTTTTTTTTTAACGCCGCCTTGGTGAAATAATTTTCTCCAGAATGGGGATGTGCCTACCGTGCTTTGGTGGAGCAGCGGACGACGTTGTCGTCACTCCAGATCCAGTAAGTTCATTTTACTACAACTTTTTCTTTTTAGCCTACCCATTGGATATGCCACGTTTTCATACTTCCATTCCATTTAATAAGAAATGACATTATGTAACGGCGCCTAAATAAATTTGGTTCATCATCATCCGTAGGACACCAGTAGGCCCGAGTATGAGGGAGCCGCTTGAGCTCCAGGCCCGTGATGGTTGACAAGTTTTTATTTTCTAAACAGGAGACAAGGAGACAACAATTGGCTGAAGCTGCTGAGAAAAGACAAAAAGAGGTACGTTATTGGTGTTTGACTATTATTATCATTGTTGTTATAGATTTTCAATGTAAAATATCAACACATGACTGTTGTAATACTCTTGCTGGGCAGGGTTGCCAGATCAGACTGAGCTTCCAGCCCAAACACGACGTGCAAGTCCATTATAAGGATCTAAAAACACAATAATTTATATATTTTCATAATACTTAATACAAACTGGATCATATATTATTTGATTATCACAACCTGAAAGAAAAAGTAGCAGCAGAAATTATTTATATGCTTTTATTTATTTATTTTGTAATGTCATTTTTTTAATACTCACATTAAAGACGCTAAATGTGTACTGAACGTGAACAAGCTGTAAAAAAAATTATAAAAAAAAGTTGTTTTTTTGTTGTTTTTTTTTTAATCTAGCTTTAGTCCTCATCATACATATCAAAAATTGATCAAATGGATCAGAAATGGTTATATGAATGAATTTCCATGTGTACATTTTTCTTCATAGGTTCTTTAATGTGAGTATTTTAGTCCATATTCTTTACAATAGTCTAAAAATGAAAATTACATTTAAAAGAAGTAAGAACACTCCAAAAACGCACAACAATGCTTGTATCATGAATAATACGCTTGCACAAAAATGTGCTTGGGTGCATCAAAGAGTCCATTGTCAATATTTTTCTATACATTGTTATCATGACAATGGTTGACAAAGTTTGATGTTAATGTAATGCTTCTTAGTTATGGCTTTAAACAAAAGTTTTTGTATCAACATTTTCAGTTTTGGAATTTTCTATTTTAGAGGTTCAATTGTACAGCTATCCTTTCTGGATATTCTTGGCAGTTTCTCTGTGGTTTTCATATTGTTCATATCAATATCGGAATTATATTGTATCAATCAAAATGAAGGAATGTATAGTGATGTAAATTTTAACCACATCACCCAGCCCTACATCATACCAGTTCACAAAGTCAGTTAAATTGGGCCACATCCATCGTGGGCCACTAGTTTGCCTTTCTTAAGGGTTAACTGAGCTTTAGATGAGGCTGCTTGTGTAGGTCCCAGCCCTGTGGTTCCTCAGTATAGCTCAATACAGTTCAACATCAAAATTCTACAGCTGTTGAGATTATCTTAGCAACAAATATACTCTAAAAGTTTCGCTAAAAACTGAAAATAATATTTAATGATGTTATTACAGTATTCTCGTATCATGCTATACGTGTACCTAATAATCTAGTCTGTAAGTGTAAACATTTTAGAATCTCAAGAAATCTACCAGATTTTATGTAGAGCTGCTCTTTACAGTGTGGTGAGTAATCTTTCATTGTGCAGAAAAGCCACTTGCAAACCCGTAAGAGACATGTTAAAGTTATGTCACGGTAAGTGGATGTAGATCAAAATTCACACTTGACATCTTTGATTGGCTGATACCTTAACAACCACAACTTTCTGCTCTAACTCACAGTTGTTATTTTTATAATCTTTAAATTTCCTGACACCCTTACTGTTCACACTTCTTCTCCTGCAGGATAGCACGCCCAGCCTTAACCCAAAGGTCATGTTACAGTAGGCAGCACAGCACTGTTGAAAGAAACTGATCCATCCTTTAGCTGCACTGCCTTATTTGGACTTTGAATGCCCTCTTGCTAGTTTGCGATCCTTTATGCCTTGTGCACTCAGAAAGGTTGTGATAAAGCTGTTACTTAGAAAAGCATTTGTAAAAGACATGCATGCTTCTCTGTGCAGTATTTTCAACGTAGAGATAATCAAACAATTATGATGCAACTGTTCCTGTTGGTAGATAATCTTTTACTCTCTCTGATTTCCAGACAGCATACAGGGGTGTTAAAAATCCAGAAGCAGTTGAGAGGAAAAGAAAAAAACAAGAGGAGATTGAGAAACAGGCGATGACCACCTCTGTGTCTGGTGGCGGCGGGTTAAAGGTTAATATTGTGTTTGTTTTGAACCTTTGTGATATGTAGAAAAGCTGGACTATTGGCACATTTGTCTGCATCCTTTGTGTTTCAGAACAGTTATTTTGGAATTAAATAATGGATTCCATGTTAAAGCTCAATTGTTCTTCTCTTTGAAGCAGGATAACATTTACCATTAAAATATGTTTTAGCCTGCTAAAAAATAGATGAAATAACTTCAGATAAAATGGCTTTTATTACTTTTGTCTAAAATAGTAATATATGGTACAGCCAATGAAAGCTAATGTAAGACTTGCATAAGAAATAAATAATAATTAAGGAAAACATGGACCAATAGATGTTTAATCATCTCTTTTTCTTCAATCCTGAACATCATTGTAATTGTGTTTTTTTATTTGTTTTTCTTTCTGCAGTGGCAGGTGGGCTGAAGTTTCCATTGCTAAAATATAAACTCTGAACTCCAAATCCACGTGAAGGATTACTGCGAGGGTACTTGAGAGATGTTGGAACTGCTGTTCACTTTATCCTCTATTGCCTGTTTTTGTTATGTCATAAATAAACAGTGAGAATTGTCAGACTTCATGCAAAGCTATTTTAAGATGTTCCAGAGAAAAAGGAGCCGTATTTGCCAAGGTATACAAGTCAGTTTGGACTTTTGTACAGTCTAGACATAATAAAACAAACATCATGTCCCAGGGTAGTAGGTCTTATTAACGACTGATTAGATTAGACATAAGTTCACATTTGATTACACTGAAGAACTTAACCATGAAGTCGGTTGTATATTCATACACATTTGTCCTTAATGTTTTGTTTTTTTTCATAATGGAGGATAGATGAGCACTGTAGCTTTTAATTACCACATTACTCTGTTTGTTTCTTCTTCTTTTTTTTTTTTTAATCTTTTCACTTTTCTAGCAGTTTCATTATTCAGTATGCATCTCTGTTGCGCTCATTTAGGTCTCTGTTTTTTTGGCAACGAAAAGACGCGCAAATGTGAAGTGATTTTTGTTGAACTTGCCTTGCTTGTCACTAAGTTCTTTGTGACTAGTGCTGAGCACATGCTGCCGAAGGGAATTACTTGTTCACGAGGATGACGATACAAAAGGGGTGTTATGCTCCTTTCCGCCCTCTTTTTTCGTGTCTAGTAATGTGCTGACACTGAATACTGTATACATTTCACTACCCAGTCTATACATTTCATCAATTATTTACTAAGTGATTTTTTTTTTCCCCGCAGAGATCATAGTCTGCAGGGAAAGAGTACTGCTGCACAATATAATAAGACTGAAACATCCTTCAGCCATTAAAAATGAAAAGGTGATGTGAACATGCCCTTATTTATCTTTGTGCTTTTGACATTTTGCACTTAAATGCATCAGCACCAGTGTGTGCTCTGCTTTTATAGAGTCCTTTTGTTTTTATGCACATCTTGAGTTTGTTGATTTGAAATTCAATGTATGCAAAACACTGCTATCATGGCTGCTTTATTTAAATGAGATGATTTTTGGATGGGGGGGTATGTTAGAGTGTGAATATTTTGGGTGACAGCAAATATGCTTTCATATTATACTACCTGAGAGATTCTTGTTGGCTGCAGTGGAAACAGGAAAAACAGCTGAAGGAAGGAGAGAATGAAGGAAAATGTTATGAAATACTGGGACGTGTAATTGAACGCATTTTCTTTTTTGTTCTCTTTTTTTTTTGTTTACAGACTTGACTCTTAAATGCTTCTGGTGCTCTTGCCATTTTGTAGAACAGAAAATTCAGCCAATGTTGTTATAAAATACTATAATAAATAATTCACATTTCAGCTACTTTTGTCTGACGTTCACTTGGAAAATTACTGTGTTCATTTGAATTAATCATGTTTTAATTGTATTTTAGTCTACAGATAATCAGATGAACATTAACAGATTATTTTTCATACTGTAAGTATATATATACAACTACCAACTCATAACCTGCCTCTGCACAACATGGAAGCTCCTGTCAAGCATCATAGGGGCCAAGATCACCAGGCACATGGCTCCATTATCTGAACAAGGCACAGAATGGAATCGGAAATAACACCAGAGGAGCCAAGCACCAGCCACTGGTGGACAGAACAGTGGCTTGAGACTGTAAGAACAAACAAATTTGTGCACCCCCTGGATTGACTATAAGAAGGCCTCTGACTCAGGGCCCCACACCTGGATACTGGAGTCGCCTGAGCTGTACAACATCAATAGGACACTGAGGATCGTCATCAAGAACTCGATGGGAATGTGGAAGACAACCCTACAGGCCAATTCAAAGCCAACTGCACAAATTAACATCAAGTGTGGCATATACCGAGGAGATGCTTTACTGAACTCCCTCAGCAAGATCATTGAGAAGAGTGATAAACTGGTGATGGCCAATCAGCCAGATATTGTTGTGGAAAAGTTCCAACAGGCAGTGGTGATAAACATAGCAATTCCAAGCAACAGTAACATCCAGACAAAGGAACACGAGAAGCTCCAGATATACCAAGGGTTTCAAGAGGCGACAGAGAAGATCTGGGTGGTGAAGGCTAGATTAGTGCCAGTGGTGATCAGAGCTCTCATGACTGTAACCTCCAAACTGGGAGAGTGGCTCCAGCAGATCCCAGGAAATACTTCAGAGATCTCTGTCCAGAAGAGTGCAGTCCTAGGAACAGCTGAGATCCTGCGCAGAAATCTCAGAATCCCAAAACTCTGGTAGAGGACCAGAGCTTGGAAGCTGGAACCATCCAGGAGGATGAAGTGTTTTTTTGTTTGTTTCCTTTCAAACTTTATCCTTTCGCTGTTAACCAAATAACCTTTGACCCGAATTTCAAACACCACTTCAGGCGGACAAACCCGCATAACACTGCAACTGTTCACTGCAACCCATATGATGCATTCAATCCACTGCAAATAAATTGAATACTACAATCTAAAACACCAAAGCTAGCATTCCAAACAGGATTGGGTTTCAGGTTTGAGATTAACAGCAGTACGGAGTATTTGTTTTCAGGGAAGTGACCCAAAAACAGTACAGAACACACAAACACAAAATGTAAAATAGTAGTAAGTCCGCCCTCACAAATAAACACAATCCAAAGCTGGGCGAACTAACAAAAAGAAAACAAACTAAGGACAGCAGGTAACAGTGATAAACTGTTGCGTCTGATAAGCCAACATCCAGTCACTGCAAATCCAGCAAAGCGTTGACAAGTGTGGCCCTGTGGCATCAAACACACCCACATACCAACGTTTAACCTTCTTTAACCTCCACTTAGCTAAAATCGTGTGGCCCCAACTTGTATGTATGTGTGTGTGCAAAAGCTTTTTATTTTTCTTAAAATGGTTAAACGGTGTGCTTGGGCCACTTGTAAAAGTGACACCTGCTAAGATATTTTGAGAGCCCTGGTACGAAAAATGGTCACATGTAGTCTGTAAAGGTAAGTCTGTTGGTGGGAGGCTGCCAGCATCAGCTGATTACTCCGCCATGCTGTTAACTGAACTAATCGAAACATTTCGTTTTGATGGAAAATCCCCGTCTTTTTCTCACCACACGTACCCGAAGTGTTCCTTCTTATTAATATCCAGTTGCTGTTGGTTTTCTTTGGTACATAAATTAGCAATAAGGCAATGTAAAAACCCGTTTTACAATGAGAGTGGACGGGAGAGGTGATTATTTTGTCCGACCTCGCAACAGGGGCAGGACTTCATAAAGGTTCAGTTGTGAGGGGCTTTCTTCGCAGAGCGAGGCTCTTTAGCAGTGGTCGGTACTTGGCTGCCTGAGGGCCAAAATTGGCCCTCCACCAATAACACCTGGCCCACCAGATGACACTAAAAGAAAACTGATTTAGGCTACATATGCAAAAACGACAATTCCACACATATTTCTGAACATTTATTCAAAAGTCGTGAAATGACACAATTTGATACAATAAAATAAAGCAGTATCTGCTTGACACACTGGTTTCGAGGTCGGAATTTAATTGGCGCGTGCGCTCTGAGGAAAAGGAGGAAAAAAGAAAAGCTGCTGTCTGTGTGCCACTGCAACAGACATAGTGCAAAATATGCTTCGCTGAATTAAAACAAACTTGACTCAAAGATTGAATAAATAAAATAAAAGCAGAAAGTTATTCTTGACTTTGGAGGCACACCAGATTGTGGTGGAAAATTGGGTCATATGTGCTCCCGAAATTACAGAGCAAAAAAAAGCAAAAAGGAAATTACTATTTAAACAAAATCAAGTAACAATACGACTATTAAAAACTTGAAAGGTCACTCAATGGTTAATGGTTATCTCCCTTTAGTCACAATCTTTTGGATATCTGGCGACATTGATGTCACTTTAATCTGCAGGGAGTTCTCCAGATGTTTGTGCGTCAGGCGGTTCCTCCCGGTTTTAATGTGTGTGTGTGTGTTTGTTTTTTTTTTAGAGCAGACATGACTGACTTCTTTTTGGTTTTCTGCCATCATTTTTATTCCTGCAGCACCATCTGGTGGCTTCCACATGAACTGAACCATTATCAGGACCAAGTATTTACTTAACATGACATTTCAAGTCCCTGAAAATCAAAAAGAAATTCTGCTTGGCATCGCACATTTTTCCATTTGCTAACACTTCTTTTTCATTCCTTGTGTTTTCACATCTTACTTTTGTTAAAAAAAAATTGTTACTAAATTATCCTTCCAATTATAAAACCTGTTTAAACATGACAAACTTCATAGGCACTCCTCGACAAGCTGTCCACCTGCTGTTTTTTTCATCTGGAGTCTTGGAAGCCCTGTATGACTGACATTGCGTTGTTGTGTTTTGAATGTCCATTTGTTGTTGTTCTTCACACAGATTCTGTAGTGTCACATTCTGATCATCCTTGTTTTTGGTTGTGTTACTGTTTTCCTTTGACTGCATCAGAAACTTTCTGTTTCATCTATACACTTGTCCATGAGGTGTCTGAATGACATAGGCTCTGGATTGATCAGAAAGTTCAGTTACTTGAGCTGGATTCCATAAGCCATCTTCCCATATTGTGACATTGTGACCAATCTGAGGTTTCTGAAGCTCTTTGGTTCCTTGATCAAAGTATTCTTTCTGTCTCTGTTGTCTTGTTTCCAGGAACTGTCTTAGAGACCATGCAAGGTTTCAACATTTGTGACGTTGTTGGAACTCTTGTTCTCGCATGTTGACCCATCTACAACTGGGCTGGTGATGCTCCAATGTCCTCTAAAGGTGTACTCCTCAGGTTCAGCAGAGGCAGATATGGATGTTTTCCATCCGCTTTAGCCTTTTTCAGCATGAGTTTAACTCCTCTTACTGCCATTTCGGTTGATTGCGCGTGGTGGGGGCTTGATGTTTTGTGAGTAAATTCCCACTCTTTTACAAAGGCTTGGGATTCACAAGAACTGACCTGAGGTCCATTACCTGAAATCACAGTTTCAGGAATTCCATGTCTAGTGACTTTTTTTTTTTTTTTCACCCCCACCCATGGCACCTCCCGCCGCATCCCGCACCCAACCACACAGCGTGCCGCAACGAAAAGGTAATGGCCCCAAATGACACCACCCGAGCTCCACAGACAGATGCGACAGAGCAGATGCCATGGGGCCAAGCAACCACACCAACCCACCCGACCCAACGCCAGGACAGGATCACCCACCCCACACACACACACACACACACACACACACATTAGCACATCTCTCCATCGATGTAGTGCCAGCCCAGGGATAACGATTGACGACACTCAGCCCCACCACAACCATCCAATCACCCAAAACATCAGTTGCTCCACATCCGAGAGGATACAGCCCCCCACAAAACCCTCTACAACCTTCTGCAGCACCCCTCCCAACAGATCGGTGAGTGCAGAGAATTGGGGATCCCATCCAGTCCCCCGGCCAACGCCAACAACCACAGCCCACCCGTCCATGAAAGAATACATGCACCCGCGCCCTCCAGGAACCCACAATTCGGCCAACCCTCAGCTCCAAGCCAAGCACAACCGGCCAGCCACCCAGCAAGGTGCACTCCACTGCCCCTCCTGCCCAACAGCAGCCGTAGGCCAGCGCCAGGCCAGAGACCAGAGCAGCAGGGATAGGCAACAGAGGAAGGCCAGCCCACTGCACCAGAGACCAGGCATCCCACCAACCCTGGTGGCGCACTGCGCGACACCCCCACACTGTACAGCCCGGCCGCGAATCCCACACTAGGCCGAACAACCAGCCGCCTGTCAAAGCAAAGCCACACCCCAAACCACCACACACCGCCAATGACCATACACCCAGCCAAAGGACCGGCCACTACAACCAGGAGCCATGATCGAAAGATCTGAACCCGCCCCGGGAGAACCGCCCACCAGCCCCGTCCCCAGCCACCCTGGGGCCCGAAACCCATTCACAGCCCAGACCCCGACCAGAATGCCCACCCCACCTCCCCCCAAGATGGAGAGCAGGGAACGGGGGTGTGAAAAGACCCCACAGCTCTCTCCACCCACTCAAATAAGGTGTTGATGCGTGTTGTTATGAGAGGGAGGATCCTCCCCACACCTCTGAGGCGCACCTGTACCCCAAGGCCCTACTTCAGTGGTGATGTGATGGAGTGGGCAGAGGAAGGCGGTCGGGGATGGGAAGAAAAGGACTGGGGTGGCCATTGCCCTCCCAGGGAGCCAGCTCCCCCACTGACCCCAACAGGCATCCTCGTTCCACAAGATCCACCGAGGGACGGAGGCCACATCCAGGAGTAGGCAGCAGCACCCCCGGGGACCAAGGCCATGGAAGGGCAGAGAGCCCCAAGAGCTAGCAGGGACCGGGCTAGCAACCCACCTCCCCTGGAACTGTCCAGACCCCCAGACCAACACCCAGCCCCCAATCGAAGAAGCTACCATATCCTGACAAAGACAACCAGCCAGGACAGTCTGCACAGCCACAGACAGTATGCTGCGGCGACCAGGAACACCTGCCCACCTCAACACAAGAACCGACCAGTCCACCAAGGGCAGCACCCACAACGAGAGTACACCACGCGAGGGAGGGCGCACACCCAGCAGGCCCTTGCACCCCCGGAACACCAGTGCGGAGCCGCCAGAGCAACAGCTCCCCGATACACCACTATGCCCCCCTCCAACACCTCCACCACACAGCTCCAGACCCCCAACCAAGCCCCAGGCTGCGGCCCCAACCAGGCAAGCGAAACAGCAAAGCACGTCCCATACCCTCACCGAGTTGGCCGACAAGTCACACCAGGCCAAAAACCGAGGGCCCACCCAAATGCAAACACCCAGCTGATGCAGGCACACGCACCACCCCGCAGACAAACAGACTGAAGCACCACCTGCACCACCGGGGCGACCATGCAGGCCCCACGAGGCACCGCCATGCCCAACGCCCTGCCGATTGAAGGATATGGGTACAGTCAGTCAAGGAGCGCCACAGAAAGCCACAGCACATACTGCAGAGGAGGCAACACCCCCCCCACACACCTAGAACCACCAACATCCAGGGCAGCCAAGCAATACAATGGTGCCAAGCCAAGCAACAGCTCCCCAGGTTCAACACCACAGAGATAGTGACCTTATCATTCAACCATACAATGACCCCAGACACACACCACCCACCAGGAAACGACCAACACAGTCAGTCCCTGCCCTGGAAGGGGGCCGAGAGAATTAGCGCAATCACAGGGCCCAGCGAGGTTGCCCGTGCCGCACCCACCCACGACAGCCAGAGCAGCACCACGTAGGATCACCACCCCCAGCCACTACCAGCCGAGGGCAAGACGGGTCAAAAGGCACCCAAAACAAAGGCTGCGCACAGTGCCCACACCCCGCAGATGCATCCCACTAGCCCCACATATAAATCTCTTCCACCAGCCAGAAGCAGCCCCATGAGAGAACCCACATCAGTGTCTGTAAGGGAAGCTCACAGAGCGATAACCAAAACCAATCGAAAAGTCAAGACCACCCTCTCGCACCGCAACCACCCAGGCTAGCGAGCCTGCAGAGACCACACAGACCCCTGACCCCGCCCCATACAGAACCAGAGCCGCCAGACCTCGGGACCCCACGGGGAACTGGAATCTAAGGCAGGACCACCCCAATGACTCCCAGGCCCCATTCTAGGCAGTCCTTCCAGTTACAATGCCAGGAAAAAAAGAAAAAACTACCCCCACCCTACCATTCAAGCAGCTCTCAGACCACACAAGACACCCAGGCAGAGTTCACTTACCCCCTCCCATGGACCACCTCCCCCCCGCCAGCAGTATGCTCCTCCCCCGCTCGGAGAGCATCTGCAGTAAGATGTTGGGGAGATCTCCCCACCAGCTTAGGATGCCCCAGGGCCCACCAATGCATCGAGGGCCCCCAGGCCACAGCCGGGCACCGGTGCCTGCACCAGCCCAAAACTCCCCAGTAACTTACCCACCAAAACTCAAGCCCCCCAGGCCCAGCCAGGAACCCAGCCCAGGGGCAACAGACCCCCAGAACCCCGAGCCCCCAAGCCCACCCCAAACCCACCCAGGAGCAGCCAAGCCACCAGGTCAGCAACCTATGTCCGCCGGTACAAACTGCCTAGAAGCCCGCATGCAGCCCCGAGAAGACATCTCCCAGAGCTACCGAAGCTTCCCCCCCAGGTTGGGGCCACTGCCCCATGACCCCACCCCCACAACTCCACCCCCAGGGACCCCCCCCAAATGCCCCAAGCCCCGGCACCCCCGACCCCAGTGACAATGCCCCGTAGGGTGAAATCCGAGGCCACTCCTTCATCAAAAAAGGCAAAAGAGATTGATCTAATGTGGAGGCAGAGGCTGTCTCCAGACTGATGTGATCCAGCAAGAGATTTTTATACTGTTTAATACTAAGAGCATTTATATTTTTCCAATTCATGAGTATAGTTTTCTTTGCGATACAAAAGGCAGTAAGAACCATGTGAACTGACTTTGTCTCT
>JBAMYA010042786.1:0-14040 GCA_037176975.1 Arrhamphus sclerolepis
TCTATTGTTATTAGTAGTAGTATTATTATCATTATTATTATTATTATTATTATTATTATTATTATCATCATCATTTAATTGTTACTTTATAGAGGGTGAGGAAGTAGCAGGGTGTGGGAGGAACTAATGCTCTTACAAAATTAATCAGGGTATTCCAAATACAAATATTAGCTGGTTTGATTGCATTGAACTATCTATTGGTACTCTGTACTTTCCATTTTGCTCAGAAGTTTCCAAAATGCGTGTCTTAAAAATAATTTTGTGCTGAAATTGAAGCTGTTTCAGTTTTATGAAGTGGAGGAGACAGAGAGATTCTCGGGGTTTGTGGAAGTAAACCAGCTTTCAACCAGTTTTAGTTCACAGAATTAGTTACCATGGTAACAGCTTCTGACTAGCAGTTACCTTGAAACTGGCTTAACTGAGCCCTCTTTCTCAAGTTTAAATTATTTGTATTCGATTTTATGAAATGAAAAACTCAAGAGTTCTACATAGAAAGTTTTTCTTGAGTTTATGTTGAATTTTTTTACTTTCCCGCTTTGGCAGGGTTAGGGTTGTACTTTTTTTTTTTGGCATTTGTTCTTCAGTGTTTGTTTGAAATAAAAGGACATAATTATTCTTATTCCTGCCTCTCAATCTTCTTTTTGGTCCCAGTCCTACTAACGTGACACCTGCGTTGTTTTTGAAGTCATTATGCCTTTTGAGTTTTCCCTTTCATTTGTAAAGCCTGAACTCAGCATGAAAGTGTTATTCTCCCTCACAGAAGTTACTAATGGAGTCCAGGCATTTCTTTCTTGATGGAATCCCAATGAATCCCATTGAAACCCATTTGCACAAAACCTGTCTTTTGTAGTTTTTCAGCTGCCTCCCATGTTTTGTTTTTGTTTTTAATCAATCAGAGCAGACTTCTTTTCAGCTGAATAAGGAGGTTTATGGAATGAAGAACAGAGCAACTAATCATTTATCATTTTACAATGTTAAACCCATGGTAGACTATTCCTGTGCTTGCAATGAACAGAAGAAAAACAACAGTACCAAATCAGTTATCTGACAGTCGGTCAGTTCCTTTATGCACTAAATGATGAACGTCATATTGGAAATCATATCACACATTTATTTAATACTCTATCAATAGCAAATTAAAGAATGTACTGTCAACTTTGTTTTGTTCATTTGATTGTGAAGTGAAACACAAATGCTGACAATTACAAATTATGTACAGACTGGATTGAGTAAGGGAGAGGCCAAATTGGTAATCAAGGATGACATTCCCAGATTATTGCACGACTGGGATTTCAATGACGCGGATAAACATTTTAAAAAAATATGCTGATGGTAGAAAAAAAGCAGAGAAAAAACAAAAACTAAATGAATGTAGTGTTGCTTGCTTCAGAACAAGTATGGGGCTAAACACCGTGTTTCCATTGAGAGGTAATCATTGTGCACTCACTGCAAATAACACCAGAATTTTTTTGCACCTTTTTTATGGACTGTGCAGCAAATGAGGAGGAGAGGAATTATCTTAAATAAGCATTAAGATACTAAACTTTTGACTATTACTAAAAGTTTCAGGCAGAGAGTGAAACTAGAATTTACCATGAGATATAAACATTGATGTAGACTGACCCCTGAGTAAATGAGCAAAATGTGAGCTTGATGGAAATAAAGTAAATGTAAATACAGTGACTGATAACTGACTCAGCAGGTAAAGCATCATGCCTAATGCAGGCTAAGACATGTACCACCTTTAGCCTGGAGATCAAGAAATAACAAGAAAAGAAGGCATCTCTGGAATTAGCTTAGTTTATTTTAATTTATTTTACTTTTGTCTTTTCTTTTTTTTTTTAGTTGTCATACAAGAATCTCCTCGCTGTCAGTTAGCTGTGTCTAGCATGAAAACAATAGCAGCCTTCATTAATCCACAACAGATAGCCTCTTGCCTCGGACACTCACACTTGGTGATGTTTAAGGTCAGTCCAGCCTGCTGAATATTTCCCAGGACTCTCTTCAGATGTCTGATGTGGTTTTCCCAGGTACTGTTGAAGATGACCACATCATCCAGATAGGCGGCACTGAAGTCTTCACACCTCTGGAGGACCCGATCGGCCGCTGGAACGTCGCGGGGGCTCCATGGAGGCCAAAGTCCAGCAGGCATGCGGAAAGCCGTGTAGGGTCCTGAGGAGAGCTCTAAAGGTACCTGCCAATATCCTTTGCAGAGATCCAGTGTGGTGATGTACATACCTGACCAAATTCTTTCCAGCATGTTGTCAATCCTTGGCATCGGATAGGCATCAAACTCGGAGATGGCATTCAGCTTGCAGAGGTCGATGCAGGGCCGCAGGGAGCCATCCTTCTTGGTGAGGAGGACCGTTGGACTGCACCACTCTGAGTCTGGCGGTTCAATCACTCCCATCTCCAGCATAGTGGTGATCTTCTCTTTGAGTTTCCCCACCAGCTGCTGCGGTACCCAGTATGGTCGTTGTTGGATGGGTCTGTTGTCCTTCAACCAAATGACATGCTGGGTGACTGAAGTCCGGCCTAGCCCCGCTCCAAACAAGGTTGGCACCTCCTGGAACACCTGCTTTTTATGTTTGAGCTATCTGTCTGAAATATGTTTTATACTTCATCTTTAACTGTTTCAAGGGTTCGTTTGTATGTCAGCAGGATTTCACCTGCCACTATATTTAAATTATGTATTCACTCTGCAATTTCTCCCTCATCAACTGTCTTCCCCTCATCCCTGCAGTCATCTTACTGCAGAAACCAGTGACTGCAATAAAATCTCTAAATCAAATAAGAAGAGTAGGAGGATTTCTTACATTTACTGACGTTGCCGTTGCCCTGGTGAATCATGGTATCAGAGCTCAATTAATGATGGACTTTTATCGTCATGGTTCCTTGACTCAGTTTCTCGACTCTGAGTTAGTTTTTCCACTCTGAGTTTGTTGAACCTCCTTTCTGAAACAAACGCCAGAATGATCACCTCTGACTGAGACTTTTTCTTTTCTGGGGACTTTTTAAAAAAATGTATTTAGTTAGTTAGTTAGTTATGCTAACACCCTAGTGGACTTACAGTGCTGACGCTGAACTTCTCTTTGAAGGGACTGAAAGCTGTAGACCAGGGGTCACCAACTGCTCCGGATCCGGACCCAGACAGCGTGCGATGCAGACCCATAATTATTAAGGCGTTTTTACATGTTGTTGGGACACTTCTATTTTCACTGGGACAACTTTTGTTGTTGATCCCTGCTGACCAGGAAACGCACGGGCCAATCAGATGTGAGTTAAGACATCCCATGTGATATTATGCAGCCAAATAACACTGCGGCTCTTAGCGACCGTCTCCTGCGTCTTAGATGAGAGGCAGGAGACGGACAGAAAAGACAGAGAAGCGAGTGAGCGAGAGGCAGAAAAGAGTAAGAGACAGGCAGGTTTCCCTGCTTGCAGGTGGGAGATTGTTTGCTTTGACTTACAAGCATCAATTTGAGTTACGAGTTCTGAAGCTTCAGGTGCGCCACCTGACCAAAGGAGCATCTCTTTTGTTTTGTGCTTGCATTTGTGCAGTTGTTTAGCCAAACTCTGAGACCATTTACATCCAGAAAAAATGCAACTGGTCGTGTGGCTGTGCAATAACAACACGCCTCATCTGAAAGTTAAACAAAACTTCTTAGTTTTTTTTTATTGAAATGTGCTGCAAATGAAAGTGGGGAGAGCGTGATGAATAAGCCAGACGTCAGTGAAGATGATTAAGTTTCTTTCTTTTCTCTTAAGTTGTAAACCTCCTCCGTTCTTCTCGTCCTCCTCCAGCATCTTCCATCAGTCCAAATATCTGATCTCCAAGATAAATACACGTTATAAAACCAGTTTATTTCTTTACATTCTATTTTATTATATATCACTATGTTCTTATACAATATTCACTATTTATAAATAAATTTAAGATATAACAAAAAAAATTTGGGTGGTTTCTTGGGGGTCATGGAGCAGATTTATGGCATTTCCATGAAATTAAATGGGAATGTTGATTTGACATAAGAGCTATTTGACTCAGAGCTCTGTCATGGAAAACCCTTCAAAAACGTTTCAACAATATTTATTCACAATTAATATTAAAACATACAGATAGGATTTGAATTTAAAAAAAAACAACAGAAAATAAATTTAAAACATGCATCTTAAAAATGGAAGCAAAGGTAATTTGAGAACAAATAAAATAAACTGAGGGAACAGCTTGAATATTCCTTTTAAAAACATATTTAAAAAAAAATAATAACAACTGAGCAACTTTTTTTTTTTCCTTCTTTCACACTTTTTGTTCAGTGTTCAGGTTTAAAATCCTTGCAGTTAAGTTCCAGCTCAGTTCAGAAAGTTGAAAAAGACTGAAGAAAGAGAGACTGTTCAACTGTTCAGTGATTTGTTTATTTTTTAAATAGGTTTCAAAAAGGAATATTCAAGCTGTTGCTTTAGTTTATTTTATTTGTTCCAAATTACGTTTGCATATTTTCTGTGTATGTTTAAATTCAAATCTCATCTGAATGATGTAATGTTAAGTAGGCCTATATATCACATTAAACCACAGCATAACTTTCATGTTACTTGCTTTAGGAAATCTTTGCTAACCGGACCCCTGAATTTTTGTTGATTGCCCCTGCTATAGATGGAAAAGCGCTTTGAAAGGCTAAAACAAAAGCTCTGATAGACCCAACAGTGCACTAAGCAGGTGGGAGATGAATAAAGAGCAGATGGGCGACGCATACACGCTGGTCGTAACTGGCAGAAGAAACACCGTCAGTTCAGGATGCTGCATATGACTTTGGGAAACTGAGGAGCAAGTTCAGGTATTTAAACAATGATATAAATAAGACTGTTGGGCAGAAGGAAAGATATTTTTAGTGACTGTCAACTAGATTGGTAGTCTTTAACTGTTGCAAATTTTAGACGAAATGATCAGACGTGAAACAAGTCTTTATCTAAAATAGAGTTCCCATACTCTGAAGCAGTTTCCACTTTATCAGCTCCCAGACCACTAAAAGCTACTATAAGCACTAAGATGGTCAGAAATTGCCAACAGTTCTCCTATCAAGGAAGGTTCCAGTCAAGTCCCAGAACGGCCTGTGAATTATAGCCTGTTCATCGGCCTTTAGGGCTTTAGGGCTCTACTTCTCAGCTTTGTGTGCAGGAGGAAGAATGGCTGTGCTTCATGGTGTGTCCATGAATGTACTTGAGTATACCCTTGCTATTGTGGTGGGCTGTCACTTCTCCCATAAGAAATAAACTCTGGTCGAAGAGAGGGAAAGGAAAAAAAATAAAAATAAAATCAACAATCTAAAAAAACAGCATGTTGGTGGAACACAAGCACTCCCTCCTCCCAGTCTCCCAACACAGCCGTCCACTTAACCTTCAAAGGCCAACAAGTGAACAGAGACTGCAGAGCAACGGACATGCTCCCACCGACATGTGCAAACATCTAAAACCCAAAAATACAGATGCCCACCAACACACAGTCTCACAGGGGGTAGCAAAGATTAATTAGAAGACAAACAGGGTGTTGCAGCCAATTAATTGGGATTGTCCACGACATAATAAATGAATAAATAAATAAATAAATAAAAAATCAAGGCCAGTTAACACACATGATGACACAGCTTTAAATCAATGACCACTGGGACTCTAACTGTCATTATTTTATGTTAATGATATTAGAAAAGTTCTCAAAGAGTCCAAATCTCATAAATAGCACTGGCAGAGAAGATCTGGCAAATCTTTAATGGGCACATTTCACATACTTACAAATGTGGCACCATTTAAAAGTGAATTAAATATGCTGACCAGCAATATAAGATTTATTACCAGTAAGGACTGATACAGCAAAGAAATCATCTACCAAACACAAACTTACTTACTTTTTATTGCCTAGTTTACAGTTGCTTACTCTGACTATGGACTTTCCCCAGAGCAGGTTGCCTCTGTGTCTGTATTTGAAGCCTAAGCATAAGTTACCATGGCGATGTGAAGCCAGGTGAAAAAGAGGGCAAGAATACATCCGTCCTCACTGAGTTTCCAAATCAGGGAGAAAAAGTCAACAAAGAGCACAAAGAAGAAAAGCAAAAAGAAAGCTAAAACATGGAAATACAAAGGCAATGGTGAAAATAAAACACAAAAACATCATGAAACCCATAGACTATGAAATAATTCTGAACAGAAAGGGGTCTCAGTAACTATTACAGCACCTTTCCTTCAGAATCTGGCCAGACAGACATATAAATACATCCCTGTGTAATCACAACCACCAATAAACATCATCACGACTTACAAAGCTTCACTGTCCAACCTGAGAAAGTATGTCCAAGTAGGTAGGAGCATTTCTGTGCTTGTTTTAAGGTAGTTGCCAGGAGAGATTGTGTGTTTTCTCTTCATGGATTCATGCAGGACTGACCAGATCAAAGGTGGCGACGAGGAAGCATGAAAATGATGAAGAAGACAGCATTATCACTTTATAATTTTAATTCCAATTTGAGTTAAGGCAGTGTTTCCTTATTGTATTCCTTAATGGACTGTGTATTTTAGATGGGAGACACTTGATTTAAATGAATGGGTTGATAAACCCTGATGAAAAGCTGATGGTTTAAATCAGATGTTCTGAAGAGGAGAAACGTCTAAAACATGTAAGTCGTATATGTTTTCTAAATCTGATTTAGCATTTTTGACATGTACTTCAAAGCAAATGCTGTAGTTATTTAATGCAAATAACAGTTTGAGCAACTTTTATTCATATTGGAGCAACGTTTGACTCAGGAGTATCTATTCTTTGACTCAAGTAAAGTATTTTTGTACTTTGCTGGTGAGTCTGTTTGAGGCTCAAACAGCTTTTTATTTTTTCTGTCATCAGTAGGTGGCTTTAGGCTTTAGTTGTGCTGACAGTCAACAACTGCTTTTAAAGACCGTAGTGGAAAAGATGATGAAGCGTATATCATAACTTATTGAAAAAAAGCCAACAAGGTTTTTATTAGTGGAAAATATGTTTCTATTATACCGTTGACTGACTAGAGTTTGATGTTTTAATAGAGTCTGCTGGTTCATCTATACAACTGCCAAAAACCTCTTCTCTTTTCTTTTTTTCTTTTTTTTTTTGAAAGAATTCCCTGTCTATTACATCAGCTTAGGTAAACATTTGAAAGAAATGAGTCAATGGCAATTTTCAGCTCCTGAGTGCATTTCACATGCCAGGTTCAACTCATATAAAGTCAAGCTGGCTTTAACCCAGAAAAATACACCAGCGCACACACCTGGATTGGGAAGAAATTAACGCTACGTGTGAGGACAAAGCCTGTTGTTTGGCTGCTTCTGAGGGGATCTTTTTGGCACAATTGTGCCCAAGTGTCACAGACTTTGAGTGCAAACAGATCAGAAGCATCCAGACAGCTGAGGCCAGGATTAGCCTGCAATTCTTCGGAGGCACTGAAATGAACCAAGCAGACACTAATCTCCTTCTCCCTGTGTCTCACTAGACCTCTGCTCCACAGGGGGAATGAGGGAGGGAGGCAGAGGGATAGAAAGAGAGTGATGGAGAAAATGTAAATGAGCTGGAACGGAAGAGAATAGGCTATATTAACTAAATGTGTTAAGTACGGTTGTGGGTGCAATGACATCAATTCAGTTCATGCATCCAGGATATTTATGCATCATGTGCTGAGAGAAGGGAGGCAGAAAAGAGGGATCAGAGGGGATGGGCAACAGAGGGGAATGATTAGGGGAGAAATGTAGATTAAATAATTATTCATTTTTGCAAGGCACTCAGCTGAGATGTAAACTACTTAATTTCTTCACTCAAGTAAAAGCCTTATTATGGTAAACTATTACACAGTGCAATACAATAAATAAATAATCTAATTAATTAGAAATAAAGTCTAAGTCTAAAGTAAAAATGAAAATTCATAGACTTTTATCTGTAATTACTGAAGCACAAGTTTCTGTTCCACAACAACAATTATCAAACTCTCAAATATCCAATTCTTTATGTGACATGAAATGAAAATTTACTTCAATTTACTTACTTTCAAATAACAAATAAGTAATAGCTTTTTTTGTATGATGAAATTGTTCCCTTTTTCACTTGAAGGTAATGTGCTCCCTAAATGTGACAAAGGACCTTTGTTCACATTAAAGAATCAGTTTTATTTCATTTGAAGAAATATTTTCTTAGGAAGTGTCGCCTAACTCTTGAGGCTTTCTGCCTCTACTGTCGGGAAAAACTAGCCAAAGTAATTTATGGTTTCCTGTCATACATCGAGAACAATGAAATTAGCTGACGGAGCTAAAGATGATGACAGATGCAACTCAGACCAGTGCAAGAGACTGTAAAAGAGAAAACAGAGAGCGACTGAAATGCCGTCCATGTTTCCTCTCAGGTGTTGCTCCAGGCTTGGTTGCAGATTTCCAAGCTTGACCAGCACGCTCCCCAGATGTTTAATGCAACATAAGACTTTGTTCTGCATTTCCAAAAGAAAATGTC
The DNA here is from genome assembly GCA_037176975.1 of Arrhamphus sclerolepis. NCBI lineage: Eukaryota > Metazoa > Chordata > Actinopteri > Beloniformes > Hemiramphidae > Arrhamphus > Arrhamphus sclerolepis. Next base: position 8,510 of record JBAMYA010042786.1, read on the forward strand.
ACTCATACACACACTTTCTTCCACCCAGTATGTCTTCTCACCACTAACATTCCCATTAACACACAAATACGCTGTTCTGCTGCTGGGAGAGGCTGCTGGAAGTGTCTGTCGCGCCAGCAACCAAACACTCCAGCTGAGTGCTTGCTGTCTGAGCTGGTGAGAAACATTACATTTTAGCCCATATATTTTATCAAATATCAAGGAAAAATATTGAAACAAATCTTGTTCAAACAAAAGTAAATCCCAATCCCCCGTAAGTAAAACACATTTCAGCTGTTCTTAAAGGCACGCTATGTAAGTGTACCACAGCAAACCATGGGGGAAGCCATGGGGACATGCTATAATTGCTATTATTATTATCTTGTTATATATTTAATTTTTACATTTTCTTTGGAAGAAATTGAGATGAAAGGAAAGGAAAGGGACTTAACTGGGAGAAGCTAAATGTACAAGTGGCCAGAGTTACCACCACCTTTCACATACCTTAATAAGTGAATTATCTGGTTTATGGTACCAGTACCTACCCAATGCAAGTTTCTCTTGTATAACGTGACCTGCTAGTAGTTCTTCACAACTGTGTGATCCTGGCACAGCTAAGGCATGAAGCTAAATCAACTGAGATCAACATTCATAACTGACTGTCTAAAGCAAAAATATATGTTGGCTCACTCCTTGTAATGTTTTAACAACAACAAAGACTGTGTTGTGAGACAGATGTCATACAGCAAAGGAAATGTAACTGCTGGTGCAAAAATGACAGTGCAAATATATTCAATACAGTGTTTCCTTGAACTTCCAGTTATTTAAGAGTCTGGATTTTAACATCTATGGCCTTCATTCTCAGTGAGTTTTAGCTAGAATTCTTTAAAAATGACATTGAGACAGCAGGGAAGACATGGTCTACTCAGAAATATGTTGCTGCAAAATCCCTCCTAAGTTCCTTGTCTGTCTTATTCCACACAGATGGTCTTTGAATTTTTTCAAACAACCTTCAGAAATCTAATCTGTGGTCCTTAATAGTCATTCTGTGAACGCCCCCATCATGAGCGTATTGCTTTGCTGTTACTAACAGTGGGCTGAGCATATTTTTACTTCTGGAAAACGGTTACTGCCGTGGTTGCTGAGCCAGAGAAAATAACAGGGAATGAGAGTAAGTCAAAGGGCCCACAATGTCTGACAATTACTTGACCTGTGTGTATATATGAGGAGAAAGAACCATTGCTTTTCCACAGTGAAGCCACGTTTTATCATTACACAGCAACAGTGAATTATAAACTGTCCACAACCCCAGCTTGCTCATTTCTAACCTGACGTACAGCTTCCATGACTATACTTGATTCATAACTTTTAGTTTCATTTTTTTTCCATCACTGAATTACACCCTTCTCAAATATAACGCCACCTCCATATCTAATTTATAGAGAAGATGAAAGATATAAAGGTGCAACGTATAAAACGATGGCTCATGATGGCTCGTTTTGCTGACAAGGCTGCAGGCACTCTCTTGGTGTTATGTTTTATTAAGTGACAGATTTACTGATACCTTCCTTCAGAAGAAGCTCTGGCAAACATCATCACATATTCTCCTTGTTTTACCATCAATTGGGATTTTCTTTATTTCTTGCCTTTTTATCATATTTTGTTGCACTTCAGTCAAGATCTAATTATCTATCTGACCTTTATCTAAAGCTGGCAATCTATAAGAAAATAGATAAAAGACATAGTTTTGTGCATTTAATGTTGAGCATTTTGAAACTAAATCAATAAAAACAGATGCTGATTAAGATAAATCAAAAGAATCAAAATTTAAAGCGAGTCAACTGAGCCACTGAAGTGTGACAAGCCAGTGCTCTCATGGTGCTGGTCCTAAGCCACCCCAATGAAGAACTGGGAAAGAGTAGTGGAAGCTAGATTAAGAAAACTGGTTGCAATTTATGCTTTGATGTCTATAAACAGCAAAACAGATGAAGTGTTTGCTTCGACAGTGCTGATGGAGAGGCACAGGGAAGGTCAGAAGGATTTGCATGGCAATTTTATATACTTAAAATATGGTGTACAATAGAGTCAGGATCAAGTAATTGTGGTATTGCATGTGGAATCTTGAGTGGTAGTCAGAGTAACAGATGGGTTTCCAGTGATAGTAGGACTGCATAAAGGATCGGCCTCAACCACGTCTTACTTGCTATGATGATGGGCAGATTGGCAGATGATTTCAGATCGGAGTCTCCATGGACTATGAGTTTACAATGTTTGTTCTCTAAAAGGTAGGGAGCAGGCGTAAGAAAACCTGAAGACATGGAGATACGTGCTGGGACACAGGCATCCAAATCCAGTCCTATGGGCTGCTGAACTACACACCTTAAATGTGTCTCCACCACAACACACCTGATCAAAATGAATGAGCTATTAAGGGACTTAATAGAAGAGCTTGATGACAAGTTGATGGCGAGTCATTCATTTCAATCAGCTGTGTTGTGACAGGTAGGACAGCAGACTGCAGGACTGGAGTTGGACAACCCAGCACTAAGAGAAAGTCGGTCACAGTAAAACAGAATATATACGTGTGGAAACAAAGCAGTTGTAACTATGAGCGTGCAAGGAGGAGAGGTGAAGAAGATGCAGGAGTTTAAGAACTTGGACTCAACTGTGCAGAGGGATGGGGAATGTGGAAAAGAGGTGAAAAAGCAAGCACGGTGGAGTGAGTGAAGAATAGGGCATGGAATAATCTGTGATTGAAGAGTAGCTACAGGGGTAAAGGCAAAGTTTCCCAAGGCAGTAGAGCAACCAGCCCTACACTAAGTCTTGATAACGGTGGCACTTAGAAGAGACATTAAGCGAGCTGAAGGTGACAGAGCTAAAGATGTTCATTGGGAGTGACAAGGATGGATAGGCTTAAGAAAGAGCAAATTAGAGGAACAGCCACTGTTAGACATCTTGCAGACAAAGTAGGACAGTCTAAACTGAGGACGGATGGAAAAAACATTGGTAGAAGGATGCAGGAAATGGAGCTGCCATTAAGGAGAAAAGAGGAGGACCAAAGAGGAGATTTCTGGATGTAGTGAAAGAGGATACAAAGTTGGTTGGTGTGACAGGTGCAGACGACAGGTTAGGATGGAAATGAATTATCGCTGAAGGGAAAAGTCCAAAGAGGGAAAAAAGACATTAAAGATAATTTATCAGCTTTAACAAGACCATCTGGAAGTAAAACGATAAATAATTTAAAAAAAGAAATAAAGTCAGTGAAAGGATTAAAATAAATAAATAAAGTTCTGGAGTAAAAGTGGATTTTGCAGTTTGCACCTGTAATGTAATGCATTCACTTCAGCCTGTTCAATAAGTAACCAAATACAAGTACAGAAATAAAACAACTTACAGAGGCAAGTGAGGACTTCATATAAGCCTAAATTAAACTGTTGCAGCTTACAGAGAGAGCATCCAGCCTTCACATGCAGCTCCCAGTGATGAGTAACTATCAATGGTGATAAATTTTAGAAACGAGTGATAAACAGCATGCAGGGGCTCCAGGGTTGCAGCTGAGCCATCCATGTATAAATTATCACCGTAATCCCAGACTGATGAAGAGCCTCCTCAACACCCATTATTCTACAATGCAGAGGAAACCACCAAATTATTTCCGTAAAGGGGGTTTATTCCATGCCTTAATTTACTGGATGCTCTAGTCAGAAGATATTTGAAATTCTAATTCTCATTATTGCTAATTCAAATAGTATGAAAAGAGAAATTATGGGGAAAAAAAATAATGCTAATGACTGACTAAATCAAAATCTACAATGCTTGATACTGATGCTGTCATAGCTACTGAAACAAAATTGAATCTCATATATTAACAAGTACAAATACATGTACATGCTTTAAAATATGGAGTTGGTCACCCTTCCGCAGCTATAATTCTTCTTGGAAGGCTTTCCAAAACATTTAACCCTCAAGTGTTTCTGTGGGAGTTTGTGCCAGTTTAATCCTTGCAGCATTTATGAGGTCCGACACTGATACTGAATGAGAAGTTGAACGTTCTGGACCATAAGGGCTGGTCAGGTTCTTTCACAACAAACTCATCAAACCCAATCTTTCGTTCTTGCTTTTTGCACTGGTCCACAGTCATGTTGGAACAGAAAAAGGCCTCCCCTAAACTGGAAGCATAACATTGTCTAAAAGTCTTGGTATCCTAAAACATTAAGACTGCCCTTCACGAGAGATAAGAGGCCTAGCCCAAAACCTGAAAAAACAAAACAAAAAAAAAAACAGTCTCTTATCATTATCCCTAATCCACCAGACTTCACACTTGGTACATCAGTCAGACAGGTAGCATTCTCCCAATACCCTTGAAACCCATGCTCACTTATCTGACTGCCAAACAGAGAAGCACATTTCATTAATCCAGAGAACATGTTTCCACTGTTCCACACTACAGTGTTAGTGCACTTAACGTCGCTCTATTTGAGAATGGTATTGGAGCTGATGATTTGAGGCTAATGAGCACACTAATGTAAACATGTCGTATACAACTTATAAACCAGAAAAATAAGTAATAGAGATAAATATCACAGCCAGCTACCAAAGAAAGAATATTGCCCAAAGAAATGATGAACAAAAGCAAAGCCAAGTTTCATGTCAGGTTTTGGTTCGGTGTTGGACCTCATAATGGTTCAGGTACATGATGAATGGAACCAATCATATTATCAAGCATATTTCCAAAAACTGTATTTATTTATTTTTTTTCATTATAATTTGGTTCGAATGCACCACAACCTTTATGTAGGAGAGCTACCAGAGCAACCCTCCCTACTTCAAGAGCAGTGGTTAAAATAAAGCTACATTCTGTTAGTCATCTAGTAAAATAAATAAATACGTGGTAAACACTATCCCCATTTGCAAAACTGCCATAAATAGCTATAATAGGAGCATCATGCTGGCATTACATGGCTGACAGTGAACAGAGGTGATGCTTTGTAACTTTTACGAAATAGGTTAAGAGCAACAAAAAAACAGTTATTTAAAGCCTCACAGACCTTTTTATGGTCTGATATTGAACATTCATTGGATGTGGCTCTGGGGATTCCATTACTCTGACAGCCGCAACCTGAACATGTTTAAGAGTGTGTCAATAGCCAACACCTGAATTCTCAGCTAAATCCAAACGCATACAAACATAGCCTCAGACGGAGGACGGATCAAGAAACACAAATACAGGAGTGAAGGAAAAAAAGGACAGCAAAGAGGAGATGAAAGGGGAGAGAGAGAGGAAGGAGGAGTTCAGATTGTGTTGATTAGCATTGGTTTTCGAAGATACTCCAGAGTACATGTGAATATCGTGCTCACAAAGGAATAATGGTTTCTTTTGTAGTGCAGCTCAAGGGCTCAAAGGTCGCTGCCATCTAACAATGCTTTCCTGCACAAAGATTCTTTACACTATATCATACAATGTAGATAGTTTTTGTCGGTGCTTCATAGATGCGGAAGTTATTTATAACAATTTTATCTCAAAATATCGTTTATGGCATAGTTATATATTT
>JBAMYA010042787.1:0-14039 GCA_037176975.1 Arrhamphus sclerolepis
AGGATGACTTTGCCAAGTGTAAAAACGACAGAAGAAATGAACTGCAAATTGTGCATTTTTAAAACTGTAAATTTAAAATAATTTCTAGATCTTTACAAGTTGATCATAAAGGAAAATACTGTATTGTTCAGTTCCAGATACCTGTGACTAAAAGTTTTGTGCTTTTTTGTAGATCTACTGTGATTTGTAAGTTGTAATGAATGTGTAAATGAGTAAATATATAAATGCATGAATATGGCAATAATAAACTTTATAAATCTGCATACAAAGTATTAAAAAATAATTATACATTGTCCCATATGACAACTTGTGATGAGATAATGTATGATAAAAGAAAATGAAACAAAATCTGTGGCTCCAAACAACACTGGGCCAAGACCTACTTGTATGTGGAAGTGACAGAGAAAAAAAAAACTGAGTCAGTGGCATGTCTGCTTCTGTGTGTATGAGTAAAGCACCAGGTAGAACATTACACAACAATATGTGTCTCTGTATTACCAATTTTAGACAGACAAAGAGAGAGAGGGAGGAAGAGTGATGGCCAGTTCCTATCTGAGATCAGATTTCACTGGCACCATTTCTCTTCTGTCTCCACCTATTTGTAAGCAAATCTGTCTTTTCATTCCTCTCTATCCATTTCTTGTTTCTCTATTTGGCTGCCGCCTTGCCTTTCTCTGCTTTTCCTTTTCCTTTTTTCTTTGACATTTTTCTGTTTCTACCCAGGGTTCCTGAAAAAAAAAAATCTCTCATGACTATAATTTCTGCAATTGACATTTAATTATGAGGTGTGAGTTCTTCAATATAACAGTTGGAAAGTTCCATATGCTGCTTATATTGTTGCTATTAGCAAAAGTTAAAAAAACCAAAACAACAAAAATGCATATTGTTTCCCTCAAAATAATCTTTTATTGTTTTTAGATTGTACATCTCAAACACAGAGGTTTTAATTAGACTGCATTTGTTGTTGGAAACCAGAAAGTTTAAATCCTAAATAGCTTATGTTTGCACAACAGTCAAAAAGAAAAGATCAACCAGAGCTGATATATGAAAAAAGAAAATCATTACACTGCTGCATTGACTGGCTTACTTTTTCCACTCCCTTTCTCCTCTTATTTACTTCCTATCGTTTACTTTTTCCACTGTCTCATCTCCATGTCCTTCTCAAATTACTTTCTAAATCACTGAATACGATTCCATGTAAACAAACCAATATGAATGTTCAGAAACTACCTTGTATGTGGCACAAAGCAAATAATAGAAAGACCAACGTACTGTAGTGGCGAAATCTGAATCACCGTCGCTGCTTATCACAGTGTTTTAAGCAGGTGCCTTCACTCTCGCTTACTTCATTCTACAACTTTTTCTTGTCTGTTTTTGGTTGAATTTAACCATGTCGGCCATCTTCCACAAATGCCACTCACCAAGCTCCCCTGGTGATTTATACAAATTTTACACATGGGCCATTTCCCTTTCTATCTTTGTTGCTCAACATAGATAAAAGTCATCCACCTTCAGTCTAAACAACAGTTGTGTTAAGAGGTGCACATGATTTGAATTAAAATTCTATTTAATTCAGAGAATTGTATTTTATCCTTTTTGTTTGTTTGTTTTAATTACAATACAACAAAATCTGCCTATTGCCACTGTGAAGACGATGGTTTCTTTAAAAGTTCCTTAGCTTCTGTTTTATTTATGCATTTCATTTTCAAATCTAATAAATGTTTATTTACATTAAGCAAAATCTGTAAACAATGTGTCATTTTTAAACTGTTGCAGCTCATCTTATGGAAATGAAAAAATCTGATCCAGGGGTGTCCAAATCCAGTCCTGGAGGGCTGCTGTCCTGTACGCACAGGACTTGGATGTTTCCCTGCCACAACACGCCTGATTCTAATGAATGTGTAACCATCAGCTGGTCATCAAGATCTGCACAAGTCTGTTGATAACTTAATGACAACTTAAGAGTTTAAACTTAAAGGTTTTGGGCATTTGTTTGTTCAACTCAGAGCATCGCTCACACTTCTTTCGTCATGAAAAAGGGTTGTGGAAAGCAAAGACTGGCCAATGACTGTGCGAGGATGATAAGATAATGTGATCCCTGGGCACCAGCATGCAAAATGTCCACCAACACAAGAATGGGCAGATGATGCCAGAATTGTAGACTGGAGTACAAATTGTTGTAAGTTGGAGTCTGGTGTAAGTACATACATCAGTGGGAATTTAACTAGATCAGGGAGAGACACATGGGAAAAGTACAGCATATGGGAAGCTTGCATGTCTTTAAATAAATATATTTAACAGTTTTCTTGGGCTTAAAGGCTTGCAAAGCAATAACCTTCTGTAGCTAATTGCAAACAGAACATTCAACCTCGTCTCTTGTACCCTGACTGCCAAGTCTTTGTTCAAACAGGTCTGCAGGGGTTCTTCTAAATGGACTTCTTCTAAAGACATATCTGAATTTGCCCATACCATCCTGAAACCACAGGGCCTCCACGTACAACAAATCTCAATTTAACACACGCATAGCCTTGCTCTGAGCCAAGTGCTAATGTATATGCTCAGAATGGCAATGCTATCATAATGACTCTTAGCAGGTATTAAGTTAACAAGACCTATTTGGTATAAGAAATATATTAACAGACCATCCAATGAGTCTAAGAACCTCAAAAATAAGCCTCAATGTAGTGCTAGAAGAAAGTCATCAAAAACAACACCATGCTCATATGCACCCTTCCACTGGCAATGATGACTGTTAGGCCACTTATACAAAATTTAGTGCCATTCCATTAAATAGTTATAGTGACATTTCTATCTGGATCAAAGTGGTGAATAATTTAATTATCATAGATGTGGCTATGCCTAAAGTCAAACACTGCTAGAGTGAATAAGCTGTAACTACTACTGTGCTGGATAACCATTTACAGTGCAATTTAGGCTATATTTACCCAACTGAGATATCAATGGTGCGTCTTTTGATCTAAGCAGTACTGCTCTGAATCAGAAGATGTTGTTGTGCCTTTAAAAAAAGATTTGTTTGGTTAGGTACATGGAAAGGAAAGTGGGGTGGGTGTTTTAAGGGAGGATATGTAGGACATAAAGTGATCTGGGTCACAAGAATCCAGAGATTAACCTTTAACCCCTCCTCCTCTACCATTTTCCCCTCCTGCTTATACTGTAGTGTATGTATTCATGGGTAAGTGGAGCAATTGACTGTCTGGGATGAGCTGCTGCCAAGACTTAACATGTTGATAGGCTGTTTTTGTGACTGTGGTCACCAGGGAAAACCAGAGAACACACAAAGTTAGTGTGAGTGAAGGAGGTGAGAACAAAAGATAAAATATGTGAAGTATAAACAGTAAGCAGAGAGATGGAAATGGAAGCAGAGTGAGCTACTTGTCTTGGCTCTATAGCTACCGCATTGTAAATAGATACTAAAAATAGAAGGAACAGGCAGAGCTCCTCTGACCAGCTGAGAGTGGGAAAAAAAAGCAAGAAAGAAGAAGCTCCTACATTAGACCAACAATGAGGTAATGGTAAAGAATAAAACTGCCAGATGATGCTTGAACTTTTCCACCAGCTGAGCAGTATATCACTTTGATGAACTTTTAGCAACTGCAATCGCTTCATCTGTTATCACTGGTGTGATGTCAGCTGGACTAGACAGGGGGAAAGCATACTGCATGGGGGAAGCATTGAATCGATGAAATTTGATCAATACAGACTTGGATAGGCTGGAATTAATATTTGCGTGTGTGCATGTGTGTGTGAGGACCCTGTAACATGAAAAGTAGAAGAAAAGCTAAGAGTGGGGCCATGGGGTAGCACATGCCAGCCTATTCCCAACATCACTTATTGGAAGATAAAATGAGCACAAATGCAAACATCCACAAAGACAAAAAAAAAAGAACTATAAGAGACAAACTACAGTAAAACGCAGAACATCCGTGCAGAGCAAAAGCTTCACTTGAAACACTTTCAAAGCGATAACAACAACAATACACTTATGGAGTGCCTTTATAGTCCAGGGGCCACTCAAGGCGCTTTTACAATAAGCAGCTTTCTCTCACTGCCACACTCACATTAACTAGATCGACTTTTTAATGGAGTAAATTATTAGTTACTCCAATTTTTTTTTTTTAGAAAGAACAGGAAGAGCATGCAAACTCCACACAGAAAGACCCAGCATAAACCAAAATGCAACTGGACCTTCTTGCTGTGAAGTGTCACTGCTAACCACTGCACTAGTGTTGCTAAGGTTAAAAAAATAAGCAGAAGAAGACACAAAACAAAAAAAGAGAAAAATCCCACAGATTTAAGGTGGAAAAAATGACCCCCAATCATACAAAAAAAGAAGAAAAAAAGGCAGACTAAAAAAAGACAGACAAAAAAAAACAACTTTTAATTCACTGTGACTGGGGTGGGAGGACTATTTGTGTAGTGACCCATGAGCTATCGAGCAATGTATTATTAAAATGATGGAAACCCTTTATTGATCCTATCTGAAGTTACTGGGGGGAAACAATTTGACATGTCCATAATGCATTATATCGGATCAACTTTTGGTAGGGTAACATAAATGATCCTTTTTCATATTTTCCATACATGATCTAACCTTAATCAAATGAGACAAAAAGACAGAAGAGAAGGAAAATTGTCTAGTCTCCCACCCTGGTTGATGCACTTTATGGAGTAACCTATAACCATAATCTGAAGAAATGGTGAAAAAAAAGCCCTGATCCCTCCTTTTCCCTTTAATAGATGCCTTATTGGAAAGAACTGAAGATTGACATGCTCTCCATGTTTGCTTCTTATCGTCTCCAAAAAGTCGGCAACGCTGTTGTAAGAACATAGTGGCAGAAGATATCCATGGATATTGTATAATTTGGGAAGCAGAAGCGGTCGCATCTCTTACCTCACTGATGCGCCGGTGATGGCTCTTCTTTCCAAGTCAGTGTGCAGTTAACGTGGGGAGAGCGCGGAGAACACTACTGGGCCCAGACGCAAATTTTAATTACTTAGTACAGAATAGAGTGAAAATGAAAAACAGAAAACCCCACAACTAATAACAAATAGACTCAGTTTATCCCGGCGAGGCGGTGCGAATTCTGAATCGCCTGAAAAATATGAAGGGTAAAATCCGCAGTATCCGGAGCGCGAGCAGTCTAAGGCAAGCAAAACACAAAATCAAGCAAAAAAAAAAAAGAACGACAGTGCGATTTCTTTTATTTTATTTTATCATTTCCTCTCCTCCTTCATGTGAACGGAAATAAGTTGAGGACCTACTGCGGTGCGTGCTCTGCTGTGCACTCTCTGCTGGGATCTTGCTTTATAAGCAGCCGTGCGCGTGTGTGATAGAGAAAGCGAGAAAGGCGGGGGGAGGAGGGGGGAGGGAGGGAGGGAGGGGGGGTATTTATGCTCCCCGAGTATGCTTGCAGAGAGTTTACAAGGGGGAGGCGGGGGGAGGGGTGACGAAACAGGTACCGCCGGGATAGAAAAGGCCTCGGAGTCTCTGCAGTCCTGGATGCGTGAAAACCTTGTCAGAGCCTTGATTTCTGCCCTTATATGGACACCAACAGCTTCATCCGAAAGAAGTTCAGTTACTGTAAGTTTGATTGCGATCCAGAAGGGGAAAAAAGAAGTAGCTTATCTGAGGGCTGAAATGATGACACGCTAGAATATGTAGATTGTGGGATTTCAAGGAACAATGTGGCCAGTCGATTTCAGATTAAGTATTTATGAGGTTCCCTTAGAGGACAAATGGCATCTTTAACTCTCGCACACACCTCTGAAACTATAATCCTTTGCACAAACTCAACTCTCACATACACACAAGCAACATCTCACATCTGAACTTTTGTGAATTTTTACTAGTTTATATGCAAGATGTTGCTCGTGTGTGTATGAGAGTTGGATTTATGTGTATGTGCAAGAGATTATAGTCATACATGCATGATTTCAGAGGTGTATGTGAGAGTTAAAGATGCATTTTGTCCTATACAGCCTCTCATATTTATGCAGTAGCCTATATTGAGCAGACATTGTGCAATTATAAAAGCAGAAGTAAATCCTTAAGAAATGTGCAGTAAAAACAGATGTTTAATTTAAAAATTTCAATAATGAGTGATTTATTTGTATGAAATAAGGAGAAAACCTTTTTACAAAAATGACAGCTGCCATGGGTGGATATAAGAAAGATGGCCTCCTGTAGAAAGATAAACATCAACCCCAAGAACTGAGCTGACAACAAGACAGGGTGCAAGAACATCTCTCAAATCTTTACAGCCAGTGTAAATCTCCTAAAGCTAGAATTAGTCCTTTTAAAGATCATGTCGATGTGCAGAATTTCACTGGCCCAATCTTTGGACATGCTTTCAGTCAAGCGGTCTTCCTTAATGGCAAACCAGCCAGAAGTGAATCAGTGGCGCCCTCAGATTCATTTTTCTAGACCCATAATCAGGGCAGTCAGTCTCATATAAAGTCAGTGTTGTTATCCACTCATATTCTTCTGATATGAAGACAACCTACACACCTCACTCTGTTCCTGCCTTTAAAACATCACAGTGTAGTAACTCACTTTCACCCCAGCGTTGTACCTGAACTGGTCATATAGTGCAGGCTGAATCAGTGAATGTGCATATGTTGGATCCATAGCTGTCAGGAGACTGGCTCAGATGATGGTGAAATATGTTTTCCAGAAGTAAACAGTGGGGAGAGCGATATCAGGAGCATTCAGACTCCAAAGTAAAAATGACTCTTGGAGAAAAAAAAATACAAAATCACAACTCCCGAGGGTCGTTCATCCAGCTGCTTTATTCTTTGTATGAAAAAATGGCTATGACGTTCTGTTATTTAACAGTTGAAAATTCTGGCTTTGTTAAACATATGTCTTAATGAATAACAAAACATAGTTACATTTAATGGTATTTTTTCCAAAAGAGGAAAGAAAAGTCAGTTTGTTGGTATTTCACCAGTTCACAATTAAAATAATTTCAACAGAAAGTACATAATTCAAACGTAAGTTCAATTAAACACAGTCAAGATTTTATTTGGATGAACTCAAATCATTACAATCAATTTGTAATCCTAGAGTGTGAACACCAGTGGAAAGGAAGAACTTTCTATTAACAGAGAGATGACCACAGGAGAACCAAAACCATCTATCTTGACTGGTTGAGGGGTAAGAATACAGGAATGGGAAGTCATAGAACACATAGAGATTAGACCAGAAATATCAGCTGTGAGACAAACAAAAATAAATTATCTTTTGATTTGTATAGTAAAGCAATCCAAGTATCAATATTTAGGAAGGGAGTGTTTGCTTTTCTCATAATCTGTTCTGTATTTGTGATGTATGTCATTATGATCATTGTGCTTTACTTCTCACTAACACAGCTTGCCTCCCTGAGGGATAATAAAGTTATTCTTGAATTTTGAATTGATGTTTTATCTACTTGAGAGACAAATTACATTATTTTCTAGGCATTATTACCTGTTGCAGATAGGTTGAGTACACACTATGAGCACGAGGACACTAACTGATAAATCTGACCTGCAAGTGGTAAGAGGAGGGGACATTTGAGAAACCATCTTTTGAACAGAAAAAAAACATAAAAAGTGCATGAAAATATTGGAAAGCAATATATGAATGGACAATTTTGAGAATATGATATAATTCTCAATACATATGCTGAGAGTTGAGTACTGCCTGGCTAACAAAGCTGAGGATGAACAAAAAGTATCTATGATGGGAGCAAAAATCTCTAACCTGCTACATAGTCTTGCAATGCTAGCAAAATTGTCAAGAAAAACCAGAGATATCCTAAAATCATTTGAACCTGATGCCACTGGCCATAGACGGACGTTTGTGATTTCACAAGCAAAATAAATTAAGGATTTAATCCATGACAGAGAACAAGTGGTGCTACTGGAAGTGCCAGTGTCAATTTGAAGATGAGCTGTTGGATGTGCTCAGAGGCCACTTCAACTACAGACAAGAACAACAAGAAGAACCCCTAAAACACCTTTGGACAGAACATAACCTATATAAAAAAGAAACAGTTGTACAGTGGAGCAGAGTCAAATTACTTGACTGAAATATTTGGTATATGTCTATTAGACTCCATTCCATCTCGACACCATTTGTACACCAATATTAAATCAGATTAACCTGTCCCTAAAATCAGGATACGTACCACAGTTTTTAAAGTCACAGTAATTAAACCTTCAGACATAAAACCCTCTCTCAACTCAGACATTTCAAATTATGGACCAATATCCCTCCTCAATTACTGTAAAGAACCTTCTTGCTGGCCTTCCAGTTTGCACAATAAGACCCCTACAAAAGATACAGACCGTAGCAGCCTGTCTCTTTAAACTACCAGAAGGGTCCATGTCACACCTCCATTCACTGAGCTACACTGGCTACCTGTGGCTGCAGGAATAAAACAGTTGCTGACACTCGCCCTTAAGGTGATCTTGGATCTGCACCTTCTTACGACCACAGTTGTAAAGGCTTACATCAAATATTGTGCTCATCATAAGAACATCAACAGGCCTTGCCCTCTCTTCACACGAGGCAATCTCAGTCAAGATTCTCCCACATAGTTTGTCAGTGGTGGAACAAGCTACCAGTGACTAGAGGAGTTTAGTTCCTGAAAATTCTCCTCTTCCAACAACACCTTCTGTCGTAAGCTGCATTCTCCCTCTAACTTCCTAACCTGCACTTTAATTGTGCCCTGGCTGCACTGACTTGTATGCTGCACTCACCTGAGAGCTGATTTAACTTTGCTTACTTTGTAATTTACTACTGTATGTTGCTGTGGCTTGTTTGTATTCCTCTATTGAAGTTACCTTGGATAAAAGTGTCTGCTAAATGTAATGCAACGTCATAATATCCAGTCTCACATTTATATCTAAAATTATGGAAAAGGTAGTTGCAAGCCAGTTAGGTGACCACCTGTGTTTTCAGTCTGGGTTAAGAATACATAATTTCATAGAAACAGCACTGGTTAGACACACTAATGACCACCTCCTGATGTTGCACTCCATTTGTACTAGGAAGTCGGGATTTCCTAGTTCAGAGTTTTCTTCTCTTTCAGGGAATGCCAGCTGCAGATTGGACCAGAAGAAGATGTCGTGGCAGCAGGGGATTGGACTGACGAGCAGCAGGAACCAAGACTGGCCAAGTCTAAACCGCAGCTCCTCCCCATCTAGTGACGCACATTTCAGTATAAATTGTTTGTTCACAAATACCACTCTTTTTGCGAATGGGCCTTGATGTCATGCATATTGCAAATTAAACATCTGTGTGGGAACATAGCTGACACAAGTTCTCCTTCCCAAACAAAGAACATGTATTCAGATTCTTGGAAAAGATTCTGACAAGTGACACTGAAAACTAATCCACGTTACCTAGCGCCACTTCCAGGCTACATTACTATAATGTGTCATTAGCAGGATGCCCAGGTAATTCTCTGAATAGCCTCCAGCTGATCCAAAGTACAGCAGTGAAAGTACTGACAAGAATCAGCAGTGGAGATTATTCTCTCCTTTCTTAGTTTCCCTACATCAGCTTCACGTAAAATTTAGAATGGAATTCATGGGGTCATGCTCTGGGTCTCTGAAAAGTGTAATAGTTATTGCAAATAAAGAGGAATCAAACTGAAAAGCTCAGTGACCAAGAAAGTGCTGGTTGTCTGTGAAGCCTCAAGTTAAATTTCCAATGCTGGATAAGCATATCCTAACAGTACTCTAAAAAAAAGAAGAAAAAATACTGAAGAGGCAATAGATTTTTGTGAGATATATAAGTCTACCTCATGTGGTCTACAGCAGTCTTGCAGCATTCTTTTAAGTCCCCTTGGAAATGAAATTCTTTTTAGATTTGACAACACATGTCCCGGTCCTCAGGGTGCAGCTGAAGTTGGCGTGCACGCTGTGAGCAGAAGTGGTCAACCACTTATATAAGGTGTGAAATGACTGGTAAATTGGATATTTCACAGTCTTAGAAAAACCTTTGAGTTTTCTTTTTTTCATTTCCCAAGAGCAAGAGGTCGGGCACATGCAGAAAATTAGACGTTCAGATTGCTGATCTAAGTGGTATACTTGCATGAGAATAAAAGACGAGCCTGTTGGAATGGATTTATATTCATTACAATTTCATAGTTTCAGGAACTCACCAATAAATAATATTACCTGAGTTTTTACCACAGTCAAAGCATGTCTTAGTGAAGTATGACAAAACTGCAAATGAAAGTCTAGTGAACCTCGACTGTGGTGTCTGAAGCTCAGGAGGGAGAACAGTTGCTGCAGTTGGAGAATCGTTCAGGTCCTGCCTTGTAGTCCACATTACGGAGTAGAGTTAATAGTAAGAGGAATAAGCATAAGAAATCCATTTTTAGTCTCACAGTGGAGAAATCTTTGTGTTACAGCAGCAGCAGAAAAGTAGCAAATAGTGTCTTCTAGTAAGGCACTAAAACCCACGTTGCCTATGATGTGTGAAATGAATGTATGTATGATAAAGAAGGAGCTTTATAGAATCAATAGAAATATGTATCTGGACAAAAAGTAAACAAATGGAAACTGACCAAAATGTAAAAACCTTATATATTGCTGTGACAGGACTGCACGTGCATTTTGCATGAGAATTTACGCTCTATGATGGTGAATTCTAGAGCGTTCTTATTTTGTTGAAATACAATCTTCATATCATTTTGGGGGAACAACTGAAAAGATAGTTGGATAATTCTTTTTTATTTTTTATTTTTTTACACAGCTCACTAAACACCTTCTGCTTCAGGCTTTTCATGAGCTGTTTCTAATTCAGGAAGTATTCACTCTTCCACCCATTCCCATTAATCTTTTATCATTTATGACATGTTTGATGGATGTTCACAGACAGCAAAGGGAGTCTGGATTAGATTAGATTACAGCTCTTTGTGTAAATGACTGTAAACTGTGCTCTTCTGTAATGTGTGTTGGGATTAAACATCTTTTAACAGATTACTCTCGGTCCATTAGTGGAAGTCTGCTGGTTCATCAGCTCCAAATGTTTAGATAGGGTGAATCAGTTTTTCAAAAAATACAATAAAACACTCATTATTATAAAACTTCAATAATAACTCTATTAATGTAAGTTCCTTTAAATCAATGTGATCTTTGTTGTTTTTATTTGCATTAATGTTATGATTTCTATGTTAATAATTTGACTGGAGACTGGAATGCTGAACTGCTCGCGTGCAGAGGGGCGGAGCCTGTTCAAACCTGGGAAACACACATACCTTCTTGCACACAAATAAGAGGACTGATGTGAGCACCAGTCCTCTTACAGACACTTACAGACAGCCTCCTGCTCAGCACTGATCATTAATTCATGATGTTCATTTCAGAAGGAAGCTCACATCAGAAACCTCAGTTTTCCATTTAGTCAAGTAAATGACTAACTGACCAAGACAGAAGGACGTGAAAAATAGAGAAAAGATGCGGGGATGAAGGAAGGGAGGATATGTATGAGGGAATCTCTTAGAGAGGATTGCCTGTGTTTCTTGTTCTGGTTCTAAAAATATCAAGTCTACCACATCATAACCCATAAAGGGAGTTTTCCTTCCCATCTTAAAATCTTTCTCATCATTCCTTTCTGCCCTCCCCCACAAAAACATTGAACTGGTCTGACCTTGACTCCAATAAACCCACACTCAAAAGAGTCTTCAACTTGTCAAATAAACAAAGAATTATGAGTGTAGATTATATCTCCTGGTCTTCTAATCCATTTGTGGGATATTTCAAATGACAACATATTTTTAATAGCATTTAACGTGTTTGTCCATCTTTTAATTTAGAAATAGATTAAGTGTCTCTTTTATTTTTTTTACCCATCATCCCTGCCCTCTATCCCTGTTTTTGTCCTGCTGCTTCCATCATATGCTGTTTATCTCTTGCCCCTCCACCACCCGGCACTCTTCTATTGTGCCTGCCTGTCTCTATTATCCACTATAGTCTGTAGCTCAGCTGCACTTTGGCCTCTAATGGATCCAGTCAATAGGGGGAATTGCCCCCTGTTGTCTATTTCCAGGTCAAGTGTGATAGTGTGTTTGTGTGCGTGTTTTGTTGAGTGACTTGCTTTGTGGATTGCTCTCACTCTTCACTTGTTGTCTGTGATCTGTACATTTTGCTCAACCTATTTTTGGGGGCGAATGTTGCACTCGATTAACTAAATTAACCTGTCAATTAGAAATGTCCTCAACTAGAGGATATTAGTCACCATGAACAGAATAAGACTGCAACAGGAAAAAGAATTACTGAATCATTAAAAGTGAAGGTGTTCACAACTTTAAATGAATGAATTAAAAATCCCAAAGAACATTTACTCAAAAAAAATAATTGGAGCAGCATTTATGGTGTCTCAAAGATTTATTCTGATGTTTTTGTTTGGTGCTATAAAGAACCACTTGCAAATTTTTTAAAGAACTTTCTGGTTTCTCTTGTAAAACCACTGCATTGGAAATTTAGATTAAAAAAAAAAAAAGGACATACAGCTAGGACAGAAATAATGTAAAAATCTAAATGAAATGACAAAAAAGGAAGTTAGTATTTGGTTGTAATCGTGTCCTTCAAGAATAAGCTTGTCTTTAAAAAAAAAAAAAAAAGAAGAAGAAAAGACCTAACATTTTCCCATTTATTTTATTTTTTTTTATAAAATTACACTTGCTGTGTAAATATTTTAGTGTTCTAATTTTCCTTTAAAAATGACTCCAAAATCCTTGTGTCCTGTACTAGAGGGGTGTAGAGAGGGCAGGAGAGCTGGGAGGTACTTTAGGCTTAGGCTCCAAGGGGCCTGCAGGAGCCAGGACTCGTAGGACAGAATCTGTGCTCCCCCTCCTGCCTTCTATGAACACCCTGTCATCAAGTCCACAGAGTCCTGGGAGCAGCTGGCACCGATCCAGTGGTCCAGCCTAATGTCAATATATGGTATTAGAGGTTTATAGTTGTTTTTTTTTCAACAATCCCATAGTCTCATAGTTAACTTTACAAATGATCAAAACATGATGGTTTTTAATTTACAGTATTTATTATAGACTCAGTATTTGCAGCAAGACATTGTGGAGAGTCCAGTCTTACCTGCGGTCATCTGTTGGGGGAGCAGCATCAGAGCCAGTGACTTAAAGAAACTGAATAAACTGATAAAGACGGCTGGATCTGTCTGTTCTGGGGACTGTTATGGAAACTGCGCAAACGAGGGTACTTAAAATAAAATTAAAAAAAAAAAAAACACCATGAAAACCCTCCTCACAACAGTGATTCAACAACAGTCAGAGGACTCTTCAGCTCTGCTGCAACAAACACACACCGTTACAACAGATCCTTCTTGCCCACAGCAGTAACCATCAATGAATCTTTTGAAGATACTTAAATGATGACAACTACTGCAATAACTGAACTTCCCTTTGGGTTTGGATAGAGCTTCTTTTTTTTTTCTTTTTTTCTTTTTTTTTAAATAGAACTGAATTGCACTGAATATACACTTTTGTTACTAATGAGGGTGCTAGTTCAGATAAACATGTTTTGGCATTGTAACATGTTTTTACATTTTTCATTTCATTTTTTTCAGTTCCTCTGTTTTTGTAATAAATATCAGGAGCTGTTTTTGTTTATTATCAAATTTCATGTATTCATGCACATAACAAAAACAACCAGTAAAAAGGAATTTAGGCCAAAGCATATTGTTTGTCTTAGCCTATTCCGTATAAACTTACAGTCTAATACAAACAATATTATAAATACATTACATAATAATAATAATGATAATGGTGCCTTGCTTTCAGTCCTTCAGCTTCATCACACACTTGCAAAGTAGACTTTAATTATTTTACATTTTAATCATTTTTTAATCTAGAAAAAGAATTTTAATTCATCAAGTTTGTTCCAGTTTCCCTCCTAAGACAGAAACACGTCTGCATTTAACATTTGTCATGAATTTACATGTTTCAAGCACATACAGACCTTATTTACAGCATAAAATTGATGAATTAAAATTCTTTTTCTAG